>JASDQU010588909.1:46211-78770 GCA_032191745.1 Picea mariana | reverse complement strand
CCTTTCCATCTATAATACGTAAATCACTTGGATAATTTGGTCGAGGAAAAATGTGATGAGGAGATAACATTTTTTTTTATGGATGACATGGTTATCGAGGGACCTGAACCCACCCCGTACTTACATCAATATCCCTCTAACGATGGTCATACCATGGAAATTGCATCCTTATTCTAGAATTTAGTGGACTCTCCAAATAATTCACGTCTTCAAGGTGCTTCATGTGGAGTCACCTTCTACAATGGTGTGACCATGGAAGGTGAAACCCTATTCTGGAATTCAGTAGAATATCCAAATATTTCATGGATTCGAAGTAATTCATCCAAAGTCACCTTCTACAATGTACTAAATTTTGGTTATCTATTATATCGAGGCCTAGACTAAAATAAAACAAATAAAAACAAAGCAAAGGTTTTTTTTGTAGGTAGAAGCTACCATTATGAATCTTTGTTTCTTTATGGGATAAACTAATCCCTCAAATTCTATGGGCCACAACTATGGATATTCTACTTCATTTAGAATTTCATTGATAGAAATCAAGCATGTTGGCAGGATGACATTCCTTCTTCCAGTTGTAGACGAAACCATTCATAGTGTTTAAGTTCTGGTTTACATAGGTCCCAATCAAATAGTCAATAAGGTAGGAAGATAACCTTGGGATATGAAATAAAAATAACCTCTCATGCATCCTTACTACATACATATTATTTGTTGGGTGTGCTTATTTGTCTTTTTAGTGAGACAAAACTATGCATATCCATGGAATGGATGTATTTGTTTCCATATTGAAATGATAGTTCAAGCACGGAGAAAATAGATTGAGAAAACATTTGTCCTTTGAGCTAGAATTACAGGCAACCAAAGGTTTCTTCCGCCATCTTACTGCCATGTTACAAGTTGAATTAAATTTTAGTAACACCCTCCACTCCACTATACAACCAAATTAGTTTATTAGGGTGTATTAATTTTTGAAATTATAATGGGGGTGGAAGAAACTACATTTATATTTTTTTAATGGTTG
Source organism: Picea mariana (assembly GCA_032191745.1). NCBI lineage: Eukaryota > Viridiplantae > Streptophyta > Pinopsida > Pinales > Pinaceae > Picea > Picea mariana. The sequence continues at coordinate 77,749 of JASDQU010588909.1, read as the reverse complement.
TGTTCATAAATAAACAAGAGAGATGGTTGAAAATACGTTAGTCCCTACCTAGTTCCTATAAGTAAAATTGAAGGAGGAAGGTAAATAAATGATCATCGTCAAAGTTTCCAGTGGAATGAGATCATTCAAATAAATTATATTCTACTATTTATCAATGATCCACCAAAAATATTGGTTGATGTAGCTTCTAACATAACAAATATAAGTTATTCCCCTAACCCTTATTTATGGCATCTCAATACTTTCTACAGTCTTCAACATTGGGAAGACCAATGATATGGGATGAAACAAAGAAAACAAACCCTCAAGCAAATGACTTGTACGTAAAAAAATGTTTGTTTTGTAAATGTCCATAATAGATCTCAACATTCAAAAAATATTGAGAAAATATTTTTAATGGTTGTTTATGTACTAATACCATACACCATATCACATTTACTTTAAATCAAATGGGATTTAATTTATTATGAGACATGTAGTGGTTCCACCTGTTTCATTTGTCCCGAAGTTGGATTTTGTATTCCATTTTCCTTTGAATATTAAAGCTCTAAGTTATATACACAATTTTTCGTAGGCTTATGATTTGTACTCACTTCATCTTTGGCAAGTTGTTGGCAGGTTCTAAACAAGAAATTTTTTTTTTGAATGGAGCCTCTTTAGACTAGCTACAAAAAACAAATCACCATGAAACATTGAGATTTAATACAATAATATTTTTTATGTATTAGTCTTGAATAATTATTTGTTCTTTTATGGGTTGATTTGATTGTATATATATGTTTCATAGTAACATTACAACTGGTTGATTTTTTTCAAATTTTGAGAACAACTGTGTTTTAGGGTTACAATTGGTTGTATTTTAAATATAAAATTAAAGTACTCAGAAAATTGTCTTTTTACAGATGGTAAAAATGTTTATCTCCAAAATTATTACATTTGTTTACAACTTCAAAGGAGGCTCCAGGAAAAGATATGGGGATGGATCAAAATTACTAAAAAAAAATTGTATTAGGGGATCTCGGCAATAATGAGTCATTGATTTGTATGATGGCTCTACATTACCTCGATTTCACCTTTAAACATGGTGATGTTGTTTGATGTGGATCAATACATGTGAAACTATAACATTCCTTTGGCGAATGAGTTGTTTATTTATATTGTAGACCATAAAAGGTCTATGTGTGTGTGTGTGCATGATAAGAAAAAGATTTAGGGAGGAGGATATAATTTTGGGTTTTTGAACTTATGGATAAAACATTCGATAAATAGTAGAATCCATCATATCCCGACCTATTGATATTTGGATAAAACATTATCAAATATTGTGATGTCAAGGATTATCTTAGTCAAAGAATGGGATTGGCAAGAATGACGTTGTATGTGAGATTACGATGTATACTTTATTCATCTTTGGAAAAAATTGGGCGAGTTCAAAACATGGAATTTTTTTTAGAAAGGAGATGTTAGCACACGGTCGTAAGACCCTAGGTTCAAGTTATATAACCAACAAAAACCTTCATATAGCGACCCTTTTGACATTAACTACATGCAAGTGAAGCCTCACCGGAGGCATCTATTAGGGATATAGGAACCAAGTTTAAGTAGGGATGAGGGGATGGGAGGTGGTCCTCAAATTAATTCTTACTTATCTATTATGTGTGCATTATCCTATGTCTATTTTTCCTTAGTTATATAGTAATTTATTTTATGTAGTACCATTGTGACAAAAATTGCAACATAAACCATTTACCATAACATCCATAACTACTGCACAATAATCATATAGTAAATAAATTTAGTCTAACATGCATGAATCTATTATTCATAACTAATCACATGAATCACACACATAGAGACACAAAGTTAATATGGTTCACTCAATCCTTGGGCTACATCAACAACATCTGGCGTCTTTATTATTCTTTTTGTAATCATTCTAGGCTTGCGCACTGCTCTACAATAGATTTATCATGTTATCAGTCCCCAACCTACCTAGCCTCTATGCATCACTCTTTGAAACTCTACTTCACCATGAAGACATAGACTCCCTCTCTCATACTCAATCTATTCTCTCACATCAATAAATACCAATAGAATAAAACCAAACCAACACCCTTCTTCCCGACCCATTACATATTTATACATGGAATTTTAGGCTCAAAACCATACTTGCTTATCCCAAAAACCTTATTACGACTCATTTTGACTCATTACAACTCATGTTAACTCATAGTTTGGGTGTTCTTTTATTTCTTTTTCATCTGCATGTTTCTTTTGCATTCCCGACTACTTTTCTTCTTGCTTTTGCACATCTCTCTACTTTTACATGCCAAAATGTTGTCCCTTTTTTCCCACTTTATATACCTACTTTATTCTCTTTATTTATTCTATTGATTTATTTTTTTCCAAGTATTCTTTTATTGCGAACTTCAATCCTAAATACACCTTTACTACGCACTCCGCTCCTACCTTCTCTTCTTTCTTCTGCTACTACGAATCTCCTCCATACTTAGGATTTAGCTCAAAATTGTATCCAAAATGCCTGGCCAACAGGGCCCCAACATTCACATGTTTCTCATCCCAATCCACTCAAGAATGTTTCATTGCACTCCTCCATACATCCATGAACTTTTGGAGGGTTTCTCTCGCTATCGTAACTTATTTTATTACTTCTTCTTATTTTCCAAAAATTTCCTCTACGACCCATGCAAATAGGGTTGTGAGTTTATCCTTTATGTTGTGTGTTTCTTTATTTATCATGCACCGTGTCATGGCCAATTACCTTATTACCCTAAGTGCTTCATTTTGTAGAGGTTCCAATTTCTACACAATCTTCTTCTACTATGCCCGCATCTTCACTACTTGTTTGTATACTTGTCTATTTGCAAGGATAGTCATCATTCGTTCAACAAGCGGTAGATTGTTGATGCTTTCATTGGTTTTTTGGGCCTACTCCTATACGCTTCTTATTTTATCACCGATATCCTTCAACTATGGATTCATCATGAGTTGTGTCCAAATCCACATACTCTCATCACACAATCTTGTGCACTCCTGGTCTAGACTCTTAATGTTTTCCACTAAGGTTGTATATATCCTTTCCCTTTGCTCCTTTTCCTGTAGAAGTGTCCTTGGCATGGTATGTGATTCCAAGTCTTAAATCTTGGTGTGAAATCCTTTAATGACTTACCAACTTCTTGAGACTTGTTCTTCCATTGCAGCCTCTATCACCATTGGTACTATTGGGATCTCCTTATAGATATTTTGGATGACCATTTGTATCCATTGTTCCATTTGCTTGGGATCGTCATTCTCTTTTAGAGATTTCTCAACATTTTTCTCACTCTTTTCCTCAATCGAGCTCATTGACAATCCTTCACCTGATCCTCTCTCTAGTGTTCTTCTCATTGTCTCCAATAGTTGTTGTATCATCATCAAATGGTCCTGCAACTTCTAGTGTAGTTCATCTTGTTTTTGTGATGATTCTTCAATTTCCTCCTCTATGACATCCCACACTTTGTAGCTAATTCTATCCATGTCATGGTATTTCAGAGTATATTTAGCAACTACTTTGTGGGATTTCATATTTTTGCGTGTAGATATGGCTCGGACCTTCCCCTTGTATTTTTTGTTTTACCACTACTCTTGGTAATGTTTTTTGTTCGTCTTGTATTGATGGTCCCATCTTCGACGTATTCCCTGCACCATTTCATTGCTCATTTTTCTCACTCTTTTCCTCAATCGGGCTCGTTGACAATCCTTCACCTAATCCTCTCTCTAGTGTTATTCTCATTGTCTCCAATAGTTGTTGTATCATCATCAAATGGTCCTGCAACTTCTAGTGCAGTTCATCTTATTTTTGTGTTGCTTCTTCAATTTCCTCCTCTATGACATCCCACACTTGGTATCTGATTATATCCATGTCATGGTATGTCAGAGTATATATAGGAGGTACTTTGTGGGATTTCATATTTTTGTGTGTAGATATGGTTGGGACCTTCCCCTTGTATTTTCAATTTACCCCTACTCTTGGTAATGTTTTTTGTTCATCTTCTATTGATGGTCCCATCTTCGACATATTCCCTGCACCATTACATTACTCATTTCCTTGTCCCTTGGTTAGTTATTCATCTTCATTGTCTTGTTCTTCTTCTTCATTAGGGTGCTCCATTTGTTCCCCTGGAACTTTCCACTCTTACTCCAAGTGATTAGAAATCAGGCATACATCATCCACTGTCAACTTGTATATTGTTGGCAACCACTAGCATACAGGGTCTTTTTTGTCTTGGATGTACATGTGGTGCATTCCTTATTTAAAGTGCATAATATCCTAGTAAATCTCTATAGTATGGGTGGTGATGCATGGTCGGTGAATTATGATAATTCTAATTTCTTCAAGATAGACATAGAATGTGGAATTATGATCTAATTTCCTCCTCATGTCTGTCATATGCCATAGGTTTGCATATCACACAACTCCATTACCTATGCTTGATGTTTCCAAAAATTGGTAATCACCTGGTTCCTTCCATCCAACTAGTGTGATTAGGATGAGAAGCGAGGCATACTGAAATTTCATGCCTTTCTCCTTGGATTATGTGCAATCTACCAAAAAATGATTTACCAAAAATGTGTCCCAATTCATTTGGACTCCCTCTATGCACTTTGTCACAGCTGATATCACTACTAACAACACCTCATCCTTGCGACATATACTTAGTAATTTTCATTCCAATACATGTGCTTCAAATTTCACAACATCATCACTTATGTTTGCAGCATCCCACCCTCACTTCCCTATGAAGGTGTCAAACCTATCCTTCATAGTTTCTGATAGTCATTTCTCCTTCACCTTGTTTATGAATAATGTTTCCAGATCATATCCTACTTTTGGAAAGCCCGTTATCTACGTAATTAGTTGTGTTTCAATATATACTGGTGGATCTAGCCACAAAGTTCCTCCATGGATGTATCTTAGTAACATTTTGATGCAATATTTTACTTCCTGGCCTCTGCCAAAATGTGGGATCTCCAACAAATTCAATATTATTTATTTCTCTAGTCATGCCACCCAACTCTTTGGTTCGATCAAGATTGCACCTTTCTCTGGTATGATTTTGGTTCACAAATATTTCTCTCATTCCAGCTAGAGAAAATTCAGTACATTTGTTTTTTCGTGGTCTGCAATCTGCAAAGCAATGACCTTTCCTAGAATGTCCCCTTTGAAAATGACACCGGGTGAAATTTCTGGTGTGACCAGTAGGTAATTTCCATACGAAGGTATTCTAACCTGTTGTGTGGTGTCATTTCTTTGAGGTATGTAGTCCCTGTGAAATATTGACCATGAGGTTGAAGCTCCAGGTGTTTCCATGAAGATTGGTGCAATCAATGGTCATTTTGTTTGTTTGAGTGATGAGGTTGTGGGTGCCCCAACTTTTGGTGGTGCCATTGCTCTCTGTGGTGGATTTCTCTAACTTCTATGTGTCATTTCTAGTTTGGATTTGGTTTGGTTCTGATATGCTTTGTATTCTCATAGCTCTTATTGGATGCAAATAACCTTTCCCTGTCAGGCCCTTATGCACTTTTATAACCCTTCGATAGTTGTGTAATTTCTTTTGAGCCCAATGTAAGTGTCGAATCCGATCAGAGTCTGCAATCAATACTTTCCTTACTTTGTAATTAATGTTAAATTCTTCACCATATTCGTTCTTCGATCTTCCAATCTACCCCGATCCTTAGCAACGCCTTTTATTTATGACTATGCGTCTCTAGTACGTTTCATCATTACTTCTTTTTAACCATCATTTTCATGCTTTAATGTTGTTAAAGGTCATGTTATGTGCTTGAATTTTGTGCACACTTAAGTTTATCTGCATTGTTTCTATTATTTGTGTGATACTCCCTTTTTCTACATGGGTCTTGGTTCTATATTTCCCATACTTCTTCCTATATTCCTTTGTATTTCTTCTTTTTTTTCCACTTTTTATTTTTTTTCTTCTTTTTATACTTTTTGTTTGTGTTTCTATATTTTACCTCCCTACTATATTACAACTACTATGATACATGTGTTCTTTCACAACTCAAATTAATACACAAAAAATCGACTGTCTCTATAGATTTTTAGACAACTTCCGTTCATCATGCCTCCTAGGAATTCTCCATTTAGTGTTTCCAACTACGCAACACCTGCCTCCATCACAGGATGAATCACATATGGTCCTAACCAATGAATTTGAAAACTTCCTGGATACACATAAACTTATTGTCATACAATAATACTAAGTCCCCTACTTGAAACTTTTTATGTTTAATCTGTCTAGCATGCCATGCATTTTATCTCGCATTCTCAACTTGTTGATGGAACCTTGTGACAAAGTGATCTTCCTCAAGCTGTACCAACTATGAAAATATCTCCTCTACTGCACCTGATTTTGAAAGATCAATAATCACATTGTGCTTGATTTAATACTATTGTTGGTATACCTTTTGGAATACTGTACTTAAGATTCCTTAGCTGTGGTACATAAGGCTTCATCCTCTTGTTCAAATAGTCTGTTTTTTTTCAATGTAACAATCTAGAGAATAAAATGGACATGAAGCAAAGTTGTTATGTAGGAACACATGTAAAAAAGATGGAATACAATTTTATTTATTTCAATGTAGTAGCACAAAAAATACAATTAACATGAAGATAAGTTAATATATAGGAAGATATGTAGTATCTAAAAAAAAAATGAGCTGCAAATCCATAGAATAAATATACACAGAATAAATGAAATACAAAGCAATGGAATATGGATATGGGTAGAAGTATGAACCTTTGTATGTCTTCTTGTACATTTTTGGTTAATATTTTTTTGTCTTCTCCAGTTTTCTTGTTTTTTTCAATGAAGGAAAGTACAAAACACATTGAACATGAATGTAAGTTGGTATGTAAGGAAAAACAAGCAATATGTACATATAGTAAACTAGAATCAAAGGAATAGAGTAACATATAGTGTTAGAAGCATGTACCTTTGTTTTTCTTGATCCATGTTTGTGTCTATACAGAATGTTTTTCTATACAAAATATATTAAAAACCAAGAAAAACTAAGAAGTTGGATGATTCTATTGATTAAGGTTGGTTGTCATTGATGTCAACCCTTGAAGAAAGTTTGGTACTGAATTTTGATAACACAAAGCTTTGGGTAATGGACCCAAGGTTGTTTCATGTATAATGGTATGAGTTTTAGTATATTTGAAGGTAATACTATTCTATATGGATAGTAAATGTCATTCCATTTCTGGTGGTAGGTGGAACATCACATAACTCCTCACGGTTTGAGAGATATGGCCTTACAAAGTTGGAGGACCCTTATATGTTGGCTTGAAGCCCCAAAAGGTCAAAGAAGTCAAAGAGCTTGCAAAGAAGAAATTATTATTTAAATGATAAAGTAAAGTCACAAAGTCAAGAAGGATTATTTAAATACTGAAGTGAAGTGATGAAATCAAAGAAGATTATTTAAATGATAAAGCGAGGTGACAAAGTCAAGGAGGAATATTTAAATGATAAAGTAATTGAGAAATTTCTAATTATGGAAAGTGGTTAACCCTAAAAATGACGAAAATAGGTTAAGGGACCTATAAATAGGTTAACTGACCTGTAAATGGGTTAAGTGACCTAGAAATAGGTTAAGTGACCTATAAATGGGTTAAGTGACCTAGAAGATCCTTCTAAGGAAGATATTTGGAGAGTATAAATAAGAGGCAATAGTCTCTCATTTTATATCACACTTGAGCATATTGAATATCTACAGGTGAATAAGGTAACCAAAGGATATATAAGCTAAATTTTAGAGGGAAGGTGATGAAAAGAAGGCCAGAATTAGAGGGAGGATAAATTATTTTGATGATTTTTTCTAAGGTATGTTATTTACAAGTCATCTCACCATTTTCGAAATAAGGATTTTTCTAAAATGATTCAGACCATGAAATTGATAAGCCATTAAGTAAATATATCCAAGTATCTGTGGTAAAAGTTTTAGCTTGTGGATCGTTGTACTTTTGGGGTTACACTCTTTGGAAAATAGGGTTTGTGGCTAGTCCTGAAACTAGTCTAAAATAGGTGTTTCAGGTAAAAACGTCATAAATTTTTCATAATAGATAACAAGTTGGTAATACCAAATGTGTTGGTTAGATTACAGTCTGTAGTATTTTTTGTAACATTTTCAGATCCATTCAAAAAATATTACGTGGAGGGCATGCTCTACAAGGTCACTCTCTAAAATAAGCTATAATTCAACAAGGTATGCCATTTTTTCTATAAATCCTTTTTTTGAGGGGTTCCAAGTAGTGAAACCTGTAGGAATTACATAAAAAAAACTAAAGAACATTCTGTACTATTTTCATATCTTTATTCATTACAGGTACATAGTTATCATTATTTCAAGTTAGGGTTGTTGACTAATCCCAAACTAGTCATGTGAGACTAAAGAAAAGGTTGATGCAAATTCTAGTCTCTTGTTGAGAAAGTTAAGGAAGTTTTACAAGTATGTGATAATATAGAGTAGGTCTATTACAGAGTTACAAATCATATTTGGATGATGAAATTGATGAGTGCTTCTGGTTAAGGTACATGTTGGGTATATTGTCGAGACAAGTAGTTGATGAGTTGGCACATACAAGAGGTGTATAGTTGATGATGTTGGTACATTTTGATGAGTCATAGTTGATGATTAGTTGAAACATAATTGATACATACTTGGTACACTTTTGGATGCACTTGTTTATAGTACAGATTGATTTCAGGTTGTTTGGTACAGGTTGGTGCATGGTTGATGCACTTGTTTATGGTACAGGTTGATGTACAGGTTGATGCATGGTTGATGCATGCTTCAGGTTTATTGGTACATGTTTATAGTGGTATATCTCATAGTGATAGTGTGACAGTGGTTCCATCATTCTACTTCTACTTCAGGGCGGTTGGACAGGGCAAGGACAGGTGGTTGTAGCCACCTTCCGGTTGTAGCCATAGAACATAGGGGGTTTTACCCTCTTTCTGGTTGTAGCGAGAGAATAGGGGATTTGGAGCTTCCCTCAGGTTGTATCCTGAGAAAAAATAGGGTTGGAGCCTCCTTCTAGTTGTAGCTTGAAAACAAAGGAAGTTGGTGCTTCCAATCAATGTAATTCTTCAAGACATATGAGAAATATAATTTCTTGGTTTTCTCCCGCTTGGGTTTCCACGTAAAACACCGGTCTATTGTGTATGTGTATGATTGTTAATTTATGCATTGCTTATTTACTCTATATTTATTGGATGATAATGCTACATTAATATAACTCTTCGATTATATGGTTAAAAATGATTAAATTTCTCTATTACTGATTCACCCCTCCTCTTAGTAATCCAACAATTGGTATTAGAGTAAGTTCCTTTAGAAATTAGTTTAACCACTGAAAGGTAGATCATGGAGAGAAACAAGTTGTATAAAAATGGAATACCATAGTTCAATGGACAAAAGTATGCACTTTGAAGCATAACGATGAAAACATATATACAGGCACATGGATTTGAAATTTGGCAATCAATTGTAGATGGATACACAACACCAATAGTTCTTCCAACAAATGACAAAGCAGTGAAACTCGGTCAGAATAATTCCAAAGCCAAAAATGCACTTCTGAATGGTCTTAGTGAAATGGTATTCACCAAAGTTACACATTGTAAATCTACTAAAAAGATTTGGCACAAACCTCAAAATATTTATGAAGGAGATTCAAAAGTCAAAGAAGAAAAGCTTCAAATTTATAGATGTTAGTTCCAACAACTTAAGATGAGGAAGATGATAATATTGCAGCTTACTTTTTACAAGTTGATGAAACAGTAAATGCAATCATAGGATTGGGAGATGAAATAAAAGAATCCGTAATTGTTCAAAAAGTACTAAGATCTCTTCCTATACGATTTGACCCTAAGATATCATCACTAGAAGAAAGATCCGATCTAAACTCAATAAGCATGGACGAATTACATGGAATATTCACAGCGTATGAAATGATAACTAAACAGGAAAATCCAGATATAAAAGAAGTAGCCTTCAAAGCATCAAAAAAGTCAAAGAAAAAGGGAAGGACAAAAGAAGAGCATAGAAACAATAGTGACGTCTTGGAAGATGATGAAGAAGTGGCCAACTTTGTCAAAAGATTGAACAAGGAAACCGACGGTAGGTATAGAGGGAAGATTCCTTTGATTTGTTTTAATTACGATAGTATTGGTCATTTTGCTAACAAATTTTCTTATAAGAGAAAGAGAAATGATGAAGGTTACTCAAAAGGAAAACAAACATATAAAGGAAAAAGAACCACAAAGAAATTTTTCAAGAAAATCTTATGCACCAAAGAAGACATCTCATCATTAGATGAAGATGAAGTCAGTGACAGTGAGACAGAAAGACTTCTATTCATGGTAGTAGAAGACTCTGATAAATAAGACTCTGAAGAAGAATATGATAAAGTCGAAGAAGAATATGAAGAAGTTGAAGAAGAAATTGAAGAGGCATAATTTGACTACCAAGAGAAATTAATTTGTGTAATAGAAGTTATCAAAAGAGAAAAGAAGAAAAACAAGAAACTACAAGCATAACTAGACAAGAAAGAAGACACTCAAGAACTAGAACAAATGATCACAAATTTGAAGGTTCAAATAGAAGAATATAAAAGAATTGAAGAAACACTCAAAGAACAACTAGAAGAAAAAGACAAGATCATTGGAAATTTGGAAGCAAATATTGTCACATTAAGAAAGGATATTCAAAATAAAAATATACAAAACAACTCAAAAGTTTTGGATGGCATTATTAGCAGTCAAAAATATCATCATGACAAGTCCAGACTTAGATACAATCAAACAGAAAAAGGATCAAGCTCCAAAACCATAGAGAAATAAAAATATCCAAAAATATTTGCAGAAACAATCAAGGGGGATATGAATATCTACAAGGAATATTACAGGGACACTCCTCCACCGAGAAGATTCAGATTTCAGAATCAACAACTGAAATATAGGCCTCGGGAAGAAGAAGAATTCATAAGAGTACCTCCTTTAAAAAGATCTTCAACTCCCACGTATCAAACTATATTTTTTGGTTTATATTATGCATGTAATAATTTGAGACATAAAGATGTGAATTGCAGAGATAACAAAAGGAACAAAAATAACTTTGAAAGTCATACACAAAGCGGTTATCCAAGAAGGCCTAGTGAAACACAAAGAAGAAGTTACAACAGGTTTGAATCTTTGAGCACTGAAGTGGAATGTTACAAATGTAACAATTTTGGACACATGGCCAAATATTTCAGAATGGAAATCCCTCCTAGAGAACCACAACATAATAAAAACAGTCACAGACAGGAACCTCATAAAAGGACATGGATAAGAAAGCAGGATCAATATAGAAATGAAGAACACACACTCGCTCTACAATCTAAGAAGAAGAAACGTGGTTGGTATGTTGACAGTGGGTGTTCAAAACACATGACAAATGATAGAGATAGGTTTCTTACATTATGAAAGGAAAGAGATGCATCAGTCTGCTTCGGAAATGATGATTCAGCCAAAATCATTGGAAAAGGCACAGTCAGAATTGGGAACAAGAATACAAAGGAAAAAAATGTTCTACTCGTAGAAGATATGAAACATAATATTCTAATTGTGATTCAAATGTGTAACCAAGGTCATAAAGTTATTGTCAATTCACAAAAGTGTGAGATAAGAAAAGAAGGTTTAGGAAAATTGATTGCTACAGCTGCGAGAACTTCAAGAAACATATATGTGTTAAGTGAAATTGAAAATGAAAAGTGTTGTCTAGGAAAGGAAGATGAAAATTGGCTATGGCATAAAAGAATGGATCACATACATTTTGATAACCTTGTCAAATTCAACAAAAGATGAGCAGTCAGAGAAATTCCCCAGATCACAAAACCAATCAACACTATATGCAAGCATTGTCAACAAGGAAAGAAAACAAAGACCAGGTTCAAATCAAAGGAATATTCAATGATGAGACCACTGGAAACTGTGCATATTGATCTAGTTGGACCAACTACAACAAAGGTCTTAAAAGGTGAGAAATAATTTATGTTATTAGTTGATGATTATACAAGAATGATCACAGTTTTCTTTCTCAATAACTAGTCAAAAGATTTTGAAAACTTCAAGATCTACAAGGAAATGGATGAAAATGAAATGGATTCAAAAATAAAATGCTTGATATCTGATAATGGAGGAGATTTCACTTCAAAGGAATTTATGGACTACTGCAACAGTCATGGGATAAGAAGGAAATTCTCCATTGCTAGGACACCTCAACAAAATGGAGTTGTTGAAAGAAAGAACATAACAGTATAGGAAATGGCTCGAACAATGCTAATGGATTCAGAATTGATAGATATTTTTTGGACATAGCCACTTCATACATCAGTTCACATTCAAAATAGAGTAATGCTTAGAAACAACATTGACAAAATTCTTTACGAGCTATGGAAAGGAAAACCAACAAATGTAAAGCACTTCAGAGTTTTTGGAAGTAAATGCTACATCAAAATAGAAGATGGTAGAATTAGAAATTTTGACTCTTGTGTGGACATAGGAGTACTTGTTGGTTACTCAAGTACAAGAAAAGTGTATAAGTGTTGCAACCTGAGATTGAACAAAGTGGTGGAAAGCATCAATGTAAAAATTGATGAAACATGTAGACAAGAATTAAAGGAAGAAGAAAATGAATCAATTGAACAACTTTATGAAGAAGAAAAAAAGATGAAAAAGAAAGGGAAGACAAAGAGGATCTGATAGAAATAGAAGAGCAAGTTCAGCAAGTAACTCCAAAAACACATAACAGACGAGTACAGTAGAATCATCCTTCAGATTAGATTATCAGAAACAAAGATGCAAGAGTTGAGACTAGAATAAGAATATGTTCACTAGAACAAGCGCACCTAGCACTCACATCTACGATTGAACCAACCTATTTTGAAGAGGACAGCAAGGATGAATTTTGGAACAAGGCCATGGATCAAGAATGAGATCAAATAGAGAAAAATGACACATGGGAATTGGTTCCAAGACCAAAGGATAATAATGTGATTGGAAAAAAGTCCGTATACATGAATAAATTGAATGAAGATGGAAAGGTTACAAGGAACAAAGCTAGATTGGTATGTAAAAGATATGCACAGGTTGAAGGAATCGAATTTCAAGAGACTTTTTCCCTAGTTGTCAAAATGGAAGCAATCTGATTGCTTTTAGCTTATGCATGCTCCAAAAATATTAAAGTGTATCAGATGGACGTATAATCATCTTTTCTGAATGAGGAACTTGAAGAAGAAATCTACATTGAACAACCAGAAAGATTTCAGTTGTCATAGAACACAAATTATGTGTGTAAATTAAAGAAGGTCTTGTATGGTCTAAAACATGCTCCTAGAGCATGGTACTCTAGACTAGATAAATATTTACAGTAGGCAGGGTTCAGAAAAGTAAGTACAAGCAACAACCTATACATCAAGGTAAGTCAAGATAGTATTTTATTAATTGAATTTTATGTTGATGATATTACTTTTGGTAGTGATGATGACAAGTTAAGCCAGAAATTTGCAAAGGATATTCAAAATGAATTTGAAATGTCATTACTTGAAGAACTATCCTTCTTTCTAGGACTTCAGATATGTCAAAGAAACCAAGGAATTTTTATTTCTCAAACCAAGTATATTAGAGAAATACTAAAGAGGTTCAAAATGGAAGATTGCAAACCAGTTATCACTCCCATGAAAACCAGTTGCAAGTTAAGAAAATATAATGATTCAAAGTCTACAGATCAGAGGCAATACAGGTCAATGATTGGTAGCCTAATATATGTAGATTGGGCAAGTTTTATGGATGATATATGAAGCACCAGTGGAGCATTGTTCTCCTTGGGTGAGTGTTTAGTATCATGGCTAAGAAAGAAACAATCATCAGTATCTCTATCTACAGTCGAGGCAGAGTATATTGCAGCAACAACATGTTGTACACAGGTTCTTTGGATGAAACAAAATCTGACAGATATATAGTTTTAGTATGATGAGCCCATTCCAATCTATTGTGATAATACAATCACCATTAGTATCTCAAAGAACCTGGTGATATACTCCAAGATGAAGCACATTCCAATCAAGTATCATTTTCTACGAGAATAGGTTTAGAAAAGAACATCATAGTTGAGTATGTGGGCACAAAAGAACAAGTGGTAGACATATTTATAAAACCACTTCCACAGGAATCCTTTGTGTATATTCTCTAGAGACTTGGGGTTATTTATACTTCAAAATGAATGCTTTTGAATGCTTAACTTATATGTATTATATGTACTCGAGGAAGCACCATAAAAAGGACAGTTCAGTTAGGGGGAGCAGCCCCAGATGGAAAGATACCTTTTTCATTGAGGACAAAGGGGGATATATTTATCATATGTAGAGGACATAGGCATGATTCTAGGGGGATAAATGATCACAGAGATGTAGAGGACGTAGGCATGGTTCCAGGGGGAGCATGAGTGATATGAATTCAGTGTTGCATGAAATGATTTCAGTATTGCATCAGAGTGTTTCCATCAATGCCAAAGGGGGAGATTATTGATTAAGGTTGGTTTTCATTGATGTGAACCCTTGAATAAAGTCTGGTAGCGAATTTTAGTAGCACAAAGGTTTGGGTAAAGGGCCCAAGTTTGTTTCATGTATAATGGTATGATTTTTAATATATTTCAAGGTAACACTATTTTGTATGGATAATACATGTCATTCCATTTCTGGTGGTATGTGGAACGTCACATAACTCCTCACATTTTGAGAATTATGGCCTTATGAAGTTGGAGGACTCTCATATGTTGGCTTGAAGCCCAAAAAGGTCAAAGTAATCAAAGAGATTGCAAAGAAGAAATTGTTATTTTAATGATAAAGTAAAGTGACAAAGTCAAGAAGGATTATTTAAATAATAAAGTGAAGTGACAAAATCAAAGAAGATTATTTAAATGATAAAGTGAGGTGACAAAGTCAAGGAGGAATATTTAAATGATAAAGTAATGGAGAACTTTCTAATTATGGAAAGTGGTTAACCCTATAAAAGAGGAAAATATGTTAAGTGACCTAGAAATAGGTTAAGTGACCTAGAAATGGGTTAAGTGACCTAGAATATGCTTCTAAGGAGGATATTTGGAGAATGTAAATAAGAGGCAAGGATATCTCATTTTATATCACACTTGAGCATATTGAATATCTATAGGTGAATGAGGCAACCAAAGGATATATAAGATGAATTTCATAGGGAAGGTGAAGAAAAGAAGGTCGAAATTCAAGGAAGGATGAATTTTGTTGATGATGCTTTCTAAGGTATGTTATTTATAGGTCATCTCACCATTTTCGCAATAATGTATTTTCTAGAATGATTCAGACCATGAAATTGATAGGCCATTGAGGAAACATATCCAAGTATCTATGGTAAACATGTCATATTGTGGGTCGCTGTATGTTTGGAGTTACACTCTGTGGAAAATAGGGTTTGTGGCTAGTCACGAAACTAGTCTAAAATAGGTGATTCGTATAAAAATGTCACAACTTCTTCATAACAGATACACATTCTATAAGACCAAATGTCTTAGTTAGCGTACAGTATTTAGTAGTTTTGTAACATTTTCAGATCCATTCAACATATATTCTGTGTGGAGCATGCTCTACAAGGTCTCTCTCTAGAATAAGCCAAATTTCAGCAAGGTATGCCAGCTTTTCTATAAGTCATTTTCTGAGAGGTTCCAAGTAGTGACACCTGGAGGAATTGCATAAAACGAACTCAAGAAGAATGTGTACTATTTTAAGATCTTTATTCATTACAGGTACATAGTTATGATTATTTAAAGTTAGGGTTGTTGACTAATCCCAAACTAGTCATGTGAGAGTAAAGAACAGGTTGATGAAAATGCTAGTCTCTTGTTGTGAAAGTTAAGGAATGTTTGTAGCTATGTGATCATATACACCGGGTTTATTACAGAGTTAAAAATCATATTTGGATGATGAAATTGATCAGGGCATTTGGTTAAGGTGTATGTTGGGTACATGGTTGAGACAAGTAGTTGATGAGTTGGCACATACATGAGGTGTATAGTTGATGATGTTGGTACATTTTGATTTGTCATAGTTGATGAGTAGTTGACACATGATTGATACATATTTGGTACATGGTTGGATGCACTTGTTTATGGTACAGATTAATTACAGGTTTTTTGGTATAGGTTGGTGCATGGTTGATGCACTTGTTTATGGTACAGGTTAATTACATGTTGAGGTACAGGTTGATGCATGGTTGATACATGGTTCAGGTTTATTGGTATAGGTTGATAGTGGTATATCTCACAGTGATAGTGTGACAGTGGTTCCATCATTATACTTCTATTTCAGGGTGGTTGGATGGGGCAAGGACAGGTGGTTGTAGCCACCTTTCATTTGTAGCCAAAGAGCATAGGGGGTTGTGGCCTCCTTTTGGTTGTAGCCAAAGAATATGAGAGTTGGAGCTTCCCTCAGGTTGTAGCCTAAGAAACAAGGGGGTTGGAGCCTCTTTCCAGTTACAGATGGAAAACAAAGGAAGTTTGTGCTTCCAATGAATGTAATTCTTCAAGACATATAAGAAAAATGATTCTGTGGTTTTCTCCCACTTTGGATTTCCACATAAAACACTGGTGTATTGTATATGTGTATGATTGTTCATTTTTTCATTGCTTATTTACTCTGCAATTATTGGATGATAATGCTACATTGATATAACACTTAGATTATATGGTTAAAAGGGATCAAATTGCTCTATTACTGATTCACCCCCCCTCTCAGTAATCCAACAGATTCGAGCTGAATAATTTGGTTTTGTGTAACAAGTTAGCCAAATATGCTTTGAGACATAGAAATATGATTTTGTAATATGCTTGATGTATATTTCATAATTCAAGTACAATACTAATTCTATCGTGATCATACCAGTATTTTTCTAAGATAAAGAGGTTGTATTTTGAAATGGGCACATTTGACCATAAATGGTCAATAAGTGTGTTTTGTACATGGTTTATCTTATCCAAAAGAAAGCGGAGACTGCAATTGCACATGTAGTTTCCAATTCTTTTGTTTTGGAATTATTTTGTAGCATGTTGATATTGAAGTCTCCTAGAATGATAATGGTTTCATTCAGATGTAAATGTTGTAATGCATTTGAAACAACATTTAGTATGTTGGGAAATGTTGCATGCAGATAGACATAAATATTCAATATTGCAATTTCTAATTTATGGAATATTACTCTTGCCAACACCATCTTAACATTGTTTTCTTCAAAATGCATATGCTCCAAAATTGTTACATGTTTTTTCACCAATATCATCACTCCATGCATAATGTATCTTGATATGCAATTGTGATTTTGAAATTGCTCGTTTTGCATGCATAATGTCATGTATGTTTCCTCCAAGCACAAAATATCGAATTGCATTGTGTCATAGTCATTGAGTATATCATCCATATGTGCATGTAGGTTGCGCATGTTAAGTGAGAGAATTGATACATACGAGTTTGTTTGTATGGATTGGTAATCATAATGTAGATGCCATTTTGCATTGATCCTAAGGCGTTGCATCTCAATATCAACTTTATGTTTGACATTGAAGTTATCTTTTGTAAGATATCTTAGAAAATACGAGTCTATACTTCTTAAATGGGACAACGTTGTGTATATAAGTCCATGAATTCAAATTCCAGTAGGGTTGAATGTGACACTATCAAGTGTTATCCCTTATGATCTGTGGATTGTACATGCACATGCAAGTTTCATCGGAAACTATTTTTGAATGTTCAGTTGACGTGTCATTGCCAATGTCAATACTGGTTTTGATATTCATAATATAGGTGTCCAATTGCGCACAATGTTTGAATTATATATATAAGATAACTTGTTTTCTTGTCAGTGGAAAATATGCGGCTCATGGAACTTATACCAGAGGACATCAACTTTTTATGTTTAGGTATAAGATTTGAGTATTCCATCTGCACCATTCACCAAGCCATCCTGTGAATCATAGTTACAGGCATATATTTCAACTAGCATGTCTAATTTCAGGACAAGTTGCAAAGGAAAAGTGGTTGTATGTTGATGACATGGTACATTTCTATGGTTGTCTTCTTCAAGGTCAATTGAATTGATGATGATATCATCACCAGGCATGAGCGATAACATGTACCTGTTATGCATTGCAACATCCCTATTCATGTAGAAAAGGTAAGGGAAGGTTGGGTCTGTTGGTGCAGGTCGCATGCACCTTGAATTGATATATGTTAAGTCATCACATGTTTGGTTGTTTTTCCGTATTCTATTTAGAATTGCAATAAATGTTCCATCTATCTGGCGCTGTGTAGTATGTAAGTCAAAGAATTTTATATTGTCTTTATAGAAGTCATGTGTCACTATTTGCATATTGACCATAGGTTGTTCAAATATCAAAGAATCTTGGATGGGTTGCACCTGGTAAAGATTCACACAGAATATCATGTCAATGTCCCCACAGTATTTGGTGTGTACATGTTTTCTCTTTCTCAATCGATTGTCAATGGAATATAAGAAGTGACTTCTAATCAAAGATGCCTCATCTATGAATACAATTTGTAGTTCGTCATCAATCTTAGACAAGGTATATAACATTTTCTTGTTGAGTGGAAGAAAATGTGACTTGTTCAAAGGCATTAAAAATGTAGAGTGGATTGTTGTTCCACCTGCATTATATGCATCTTTTCCTGTATATGCAACTATTAGTCCCTTTGGTTTCATAGGGTTAGTTGAATTGTTTGAATCATAGATTTGTATAATAATTTGGAATAGTGCTTTCACTGTGAATGTATTTCTTGTTCCTACCCCGCATGTAAGGAACAAGTGCATGAGAGTGTGCATGTTTAAGCATTTTTTAATTGCAATGTCCTTTAGGATTGATTGTTGTTCTTGATTCAACATTCGTCTAACTCTGTAGTATTTGTTATTTTCAATAAAAAAAGGATGTTTTGTGACTTGAAAGCCAAGATTGATATGTGTTTCATTGGAGGTTGCTCAAGGACAAGGAAATATGCTTGCAAGTCATGGGACTCACAAAGAGTTCTAGGTGTTTTATGGTTTGTCAATGTCTCATCAATATTGTCAGGGTTTTCTAGTTCATGAACTACACTTTCTAAATCACCCCATGTTGGATTAACATTGTATGTAAATCTAGATTCATTGGTTTGTACTATAGTCTCATAAGAAATATATGTAGCTTCCCATGTAGGGAAGTAATTTTTTAATGTGTTTTCATTTTGATCAAATGGAACGTACAACAATCATTTTTCTCTACAATAGTTTTCATAGTCAATGTGTTTGTCGTATTTGACAAAGCATATTAGATTTGGCTCTTTTCTTTTTGATATGGGTGTACCATTTTTTTTGTAATGCGATATGAACTCTGCTAGGCAGATATGCTTAATAGGAGATGGGCATTGGAGGTAATAATCAATAATAAGTGACATATCACATCCTATGAATTATTAGGCTCTTGTTCTAGCAAAGATGGTGGTTTAAGCACAAATGTGTGTTTGTCAAGTGGAGATGTGTTTATGAAGAGACATTTCCTTGAACTACAATTCAGAGGTAGAGAAAGTGCAATGTGGACTGTTTGTTGAGCATACATTTATTGAATATTAAGTAATGTATTTCCAAGTGTATGTATCATTTGCATAGCATCAATATGACTTTTTTCATGTTCTTTGTGTATTCTTTTGAGTGCACTTGTCATAGATTTGTCAACCTTTTTCATGTATGAGGTACAATATGATGTTGCAACATATGAATTGAGAACATACTATGCATCTGTATTTTCATTTCACATAATTGGCATGTCCTTGGAGAAACTATTGTTCCAAATATGTGAAATTTTTCATTTAAGGAAAAATGTTGGTTTTTTAAGTGTAGATTGTATCACTTGGATGTACTCATACTCTGTTAGATTTAGTTCTGCCAAGAATTCTTTGAATCTCATTAAGTAATCAAAGTCTCATTCTTCTAGAAATGCGAACAAAGATTTAGATTTCTCAGTGAGAACATTGTTCTCTAAACTAATTGGTTCTATGATTCTTGTTGTTCTCATTGGCAGCACAAGGAAGTTGTATCTGAAATGTGCATTTTTTCATTTTTTACAACTTATTGTATGATAATGTCTATGAACTTTAGCAAGTTTTGGATCCAAATGATTTGTGTTGCATGTTATGTATTTGTCCAAAAACTACTCGATTTGTGAGTTGTTTTCATTTCCATAGACCAGTGCATCCTCTAATTGTAACAATGCATGGTCATGCTCACTCCCTCTATTATGGAATTCAGTCAAAAAATAGTAGTCCAATATTTTTTTGAAGAACGTTTCATAATGACATATCAATTGTGTCAAAGCATTTATTTTATGTCTATAGTAAAGAGTGCATGTCACTGGGCATTTTCTTATGAGGTAGTCAATGTCATCATTTTCCAATGTATTAGTTTGTTTTTTCCTTTTCCTGTTCCTATACAATACAGACACCATACCCACCAAATGATCTTGGTGATGCTCTACACTTATAAATGTGATGAAAAAAGTTGGGGGTCCCAATTGTCAGATCATTGCAAATACAATTTTCTTGTTTTGTTGCAAGTAGTCAGGAGAGATGCAGATGTTTTTGAAATCTATGTATCCAATATTAGATTTCAAGATTTTTTCTAGTTTTTCTTTGTACTTAACATATCTGGCCAATAACTTTCTTCCTTATAGTTGGCCTTTTATTATTCGTACGGACATGCAAGAGAGCACTTGCTCAATTATTATGAGCATTGTTTTGAAAACCAAATTTGTTATGTGACAAGAGAAGTCACCACTTGAATGTAGCAGTTCCCATTGAATTATTTTTTTGTATATGAATCGTTCCATGATGTCAATGGAATGTGGATCTCCATAGAACAGTGTTGGGAAGTTCATTTCCTTAGCAAATTTGTCCTTGAATATTCCAAGTGGGTGTTTCCCTTCAGCAGGTGTAATTTAGACAATCTTGTCTTGCAAGTCATGAATGTGTTGTGAGTCAATGAATCCATGTATCAATGATTCATGAGGTCTTCTTTCTATGATTCATCGCTTGTATCAAACTCACTAGTAGTGTCAAAATTTTTTGCAGAGTTGTCATTTCCTTGTTCAAGAACATTGTTCTAGTTATCATTTATACAGATGTTATGTGCTTTGTACAGGGCCCTGGAACATAATTATTTTAATGATTTCATGACAATGTGCACATGCACCTTACCTATTTGGTATGCATTATTTTATTGCAAACATCTTTTGAGAGCTGCAACAATTGTCTATGTATAGCTAATGAATTGTGGCAGGGATTTTTGCACAACATCTAGTTGGACATGCACATTAATAATTGATCCTATTAATCCCATTTGGGGTCGTTCATAGCCCTGGGGTCTGATTTGTGCAAATCTAATTCAAAAATACACAAGTCTCTCTTCAAGTTCTGTAAGTGTGCTTACAACTCGTAGTGGTGTGTTACATATTATTTAGTCAGGTGTTGCAAAGTGTGGCAATTTTCCATTTTCAAGTGATCTTTTTCATGGAAGACAAATATTGCTACTGGAAAATGTTCTATCATTTAGTGTCAAGCAGGGGTATTATTTTTCCAATTCAGAGGTGAAATACTTAGTTTTTTTGGAAAAATTCAATTGCTCGTAAATATCACATGCAATGGAAGGAGTGTCTTTAATTTGTTTCATATAGCTTAGTTTTGCATCTCTCTTCCCTAGACAAGGATGTGTAGTAAGTGTTTTCTTGTTTTCAATGTGATCAATGCATGGTGTTCGATCTAGGCTACGATATGTTATTTTTCCCTCTCGGTCAATATCATGACCATTGTGAGATATGTAGATGCACCTGTTTATCTCACTTATCTATTTTTTCAACATGTGGTAGGTTAACTTATGGTTGCCACTGGAAACTAGTTTCACTTGTTGACAAGACATGTTGAAGGTGGAATCAACATTTTTTATGAGCATTGCCTCCTCACCATATTGATGGTGCAAACAGTGAAATTATTTGTCATTGGACATGTGATGTTTGTGTTCAACAGAAAGTGCGAAAATGCGATCATGTTGTGCATGCATAATTGTTTTGTAGGGTGTGATATGTGAGTTTGTGTTTCTTGGTCAAGCTCCCTTTCAACTCATGATGACCGGTTGTACAACCCATAGGTATAGAAGGAATTTTACTAATGTATTTTTTTCTCTCATGTATGGCCTTTTCAAGTTTTGATAAGTTAGTCTAAGGTTCTTGTTTAATTTCTATATGACCTGATGACAATTGGGATGAGTTTCATTCGGATTAGATAGTATGTGACACATATGCAGAGTCAATGTGGTTTGGGTGGCATGGATAGTGGATATTGTACTGGAAGTATTTCTTATCAAAGTTTGATAATGGATGTGTGGTGTATCTATTTTTGAAAATATGATGTCAATTGTTCGATTGTAGCTTGAATCAATAAAGTAGGAATGGAAAGTACCATCTGATAAGGTTGACCATACCCAGATATTTACTTTGAATATGATAGATATCCATTGTAAACAAAATGTTCCACCCTCTACATTTCCTTTCTCATATGGCATTGCCATGTTTACAAGATATTTTGGCCAACTTCCAATTATCGACATGCTTTCTATGAGATATGGTAAAATGTGTTGATGCAAGTGGTTGAACTCCTATTGACTGCCACCTATAATTGCATTGCAAAAGGACTGCATAGTGTAAATGTGCAATGAGTGCACATCAAACTCTATTTCTATCAAATATAAAATTGCATTGAACAAACTATCTCCACAAGTAGATGTAATTGTTGTTTCTATGTGAAATCCATGGGAGTGTACCATTTTTTCTGTAATGCGATATGAACTCTGCTAGGAAGATATGCTTAATAGGAGATGGATGCTGGAGGTAATAATCAATAATAACGCCACATATCGCATCCTATGAATTATCAGGCTCTTGTTCTAGCAAAGATGGTGGTTTAAGCACAAATGTGTGTTTGTCAAGTGGAGATGTGTTTATGAAGACACATTTCCTTGAACTACAATTCAGAGGTAGGGAAAGTGCTATGTGGAATGCTTGTTGAGCATACATTTGTTGAAGATTAAGTAATGTATTTACAAGTGTATGTATCATTTGCATAGCATCAATATGACTTTTTTCATGTTCTTTGTGTATTCTTTTGAATGCACTTGTTATAGATTTGTCGACCTTTTTCATGTATGAGGTACAATATGATGTTGCAACATATGAATTGAGGACATACTATGCATTTGTATTTGCATTTCACATAATTGGCATGTCCATGGAGAAACTATTGTTCCAAATATGTGAAAGTTTTCATTTAAGGAAAAATGTTGGTTGTTTAAGTGTAGATTGTATCACTTGGGTGTACTCATATTCTATTAGATTTAGTTCTGCCAAGAAGTCTTTGAAACTCATTAAGTCATCAAAGTCTCATTGTTCTAGAAATGTGAACAAAGATTTAGATTTCTCAATGAGAACATTGTCCTCTAAACTAATTGGTTCTATGATTCTTGTTGTTCTCATTGGCAGCACAGGGAAGTTGTATCTGCAATGTGAATTTTTTCATTTTTTATAGATTCTTGTATGATAATGTCTATGAACTTTGGAAAGTTTTGGATCCAAATGATTTGTGTTGCATGTTATGTATTTTTCCAGAAACTGCTTGATTTGTGAGTTGTTTTCATTTCCATAGACCGGTGCACCCTCTATCTGTAAAAATGCGTGGTCATGCTCACCCCCTCTATTATGGAATCCAGTCACAAAATAGTAGTCCGATATTTTTCTGAAGAACGTTTCATAATGACATATCAATTGCCTCAACGCATTTATTTTATTTCTATAGTAGAGAGTGCATGTCACTAGGTATTTTCTTATGAGGTAGTCAATGTCATCATTTTCCAATGTATTAGTTTGTTTTTTCCTTTTCCCGCCCCTATACAATATAGACACCATACCCACCAATGGATCCTAGTGATGCTCTGCACTTGTTAATATGATGAAAAACATTTGGTGTCCCAATGGTCAGATCATTGCAAATACAATTTTCTTGTTTTTTTGCAGGTAGTCAATAGAGATGTAGATGTTTTTGAAATCTATGTATCCAATATCAGATTTCAAGATTTTTTCTAGTTTTGCTTTGTACTTGACATATCTGGCCAATAAATTTCTTCCTTATAGTTGGCTCTTTATTCTTCGTATGCACATGCAAGAGAGAACTTGCTCAGTTATTATGCACATTGTTTTGAAAACCAAATTTGTTATGTGACAAGAGAAGTCACCTCTTGAATGTAGCAGTTCCCATTGAACTATTTTTTGGTAGATGAATTGTTCCATTATGTCAATGGGACATGGATCTCCATAGAACAGTGTTGGGAAGTTCATTTTCTCAGCAAATATGTCCTTGAATATTCCAAGTGGGTGTTTCCCTTCAACAAGTGCAATTTAGACAATCTTGTCTTGCAATTCATGAATGTGTTGTGAGTCAGTGAATCAATGTATCAATGATTCATCGGGTTTTCATTCTCTGATTCATCGCTTGTATCAAACTCACTAGTAGTGTCAAAAGTTTGTGCAGAATTGTCATTTCCTTGTTCAAAAACATTGTTCCAATTATCATTTATACAGATGTTATGTGCTTTGTACGGGGCCCTGGAACATAATTATTTTAATGATTTCATGACAATGTGCACATGCACCTTACCTATCTGGTATGCATTCTTGTATTGCAAACATCTTTTGAGAGCTGCAAAAATTGTTTATGTATCACTAATGAATTGTGGCGGGGATTTTTGCACAACATCTAGTTGGACATGCACATTAATAATTGATCTTGTTAATCCCATTTGGGGTCGTTCATAACCCCAGGGTCTGATTTGTGCAAATGTAATTCACAGAGACACAAGTCTCTCTTCAAGTTCTATAACTATTCTTACATCTCGTAGTGGTGTGTTACATATTATTTGGTTAGGTTTTGCAAAGTGTGGCAATTTTCCATTTTCAAGTGATCGTTTGCATGGAAGAAAAATATTGCTACTGGAAAATGTTCTATCATTTAGTGTCAAGCCGAGGTATTCTTTTTGCAAGTCAGGGGTGAAATACTTAGTTCTTTTTGCGAAATTCAATTGCTCACAAATCACACATGCAATGGAAGGAGTGTCTTTAATTTGTTTCATATAGATCAGTTTTGCATCTCTCTTCCCTAGACAAGGATGCCTAGTAAGTGTTTTCTTGTTTTCAACGCGTTCACTGCATGGTGTTGGATCCAGGCTATGATATGTGATTTTTCCCTCTTGGTCAATATTATGACCATTGTGAGATGTGTAGCAGCACATGTTTCTCTCATGTATCTATTTTTTCAACATGTGGTAGGTTAACTTATGGTTGCCACTGGAAACTAGTTTCACTTGTTGACAAGCCATGTTGAAGGTGGAATCGACATTTTTTATGAGCATTGCCTCCTCACCATCTCGATGGTGCAAATAGTGACATTGTTTGTCATTGGACATGTGATGTTTGTGTTCAACAAAAAGTGCGAAAATGCGATCATGTTGTGCACACGCAATTTGTTTTTAGGGTGTGATATGCGAGTTTGTGTTTCTTGGTTGAGCTCCCTTTCAAATCATGATGACCGGTTGTACAACCTAGAGGTATAGAAGGAAGTGTACTAATGTATTTTTTTCTCACACGTATGGCCTTTTTCAAGTTTTGATAAGTTAGTCTAAGGTTTTTGTTTAATCACTATATGACCTGATGACAATTGGGATGAGTTTCATTTGCATTAGATAGTATGCAACACTTATGAAGAGTCAATGTGGTTTGGGTGGCATGGACAATGGATCTTGTACTGGAAGTATTTCTTATCAAAGTTTGATAATGGATGTGTGGTGTATCTGTTTTCGACAATATGATGTCAATTGTTCGATCGTAGTTTGAATCAATACAATAGGAATGGAAAGTACCATCTAATAAGGTTGACCATACCTAGATATTTACTTTGAATATGATAGATATCCATTGTAAATAGAATGTTCCACCCTCTACATTTCCTTTCTCGTATGTCATTGCCATGTTTACAAGGTATTGTTGCCAACTTCCAATTATCGACATGCTTTCTATGAGATATGGTAAAATGTGTTGATGCAAGTAGTTAAACTCCTGTTGATTGCCACCTATAATTGAATTGCAAAAGGATTGCATAGTGTAAATGTGCAGTGAGTGCACATCAAACTCTATTTCTATCAAATATAAAATTGCATTGAACAGACTATCTCCACAAGTAGATGTAATAGTTTTTTCTATGTGCAATCCATGGGAGTGTATATGATGCATAATTCATTTCCAATGCTATAGAAGGTATTTGCAGGTGAGGGACAAGTAAATACTAGGTCCTCCAAGATTTCATATGGATAATTTTCTATAGAGTAGTGGTTCATAATGACCACTTAGAGGATTTGCATCATGGAACAAGATGCAATATGGATCCCTAGATGTAGTTTTGTTGAATAGTAGATATCTTCTTTTTCTTGTTAATGACCAAATTCCAATTAATATATTTAACCACTTGGCCAACCACCATATATAAAATGTATCTCCCCAAAGTCCCATATCATTGTTGGCATGTTTACAGGAAGAGTGTGCTTGTCATTGATGGCAAGAAAAATAGTGACGATGGTTCCATTGCCAAATCTCAGGAGAGACAACGTTCTTAGACATGAAAAGGAGACCCAAAATCCACAGGGCTTGCAGAAGGTAGTTCAAAGGTGGAACCTTTGAAAAGTTTGAATTCTTCTAATTCAGAGAGGTTAGAAAGCTCAGGAGGAAGAGAGACAGTGGTTGTTGGATCACCGATCCTAAATACGCGACAACCATTGGATCATTCTAAGTGGAAGGATAGGATAAGCTAGAAGAGCAACATCATAGATATATAGATCCATTGATCTAAGAACATGATCGACGAACAACATTTGGTTTAGGTCAAAAGTTTTGAGGAGGTTACTGTTCGGGGAATCTCACTTTGGAAGAATTGGCAACTTGAAAGTCGAATTACTCGAAGCCCAAAATCCAAAATGAATAAGGACCATCGGATCTAGAGAAAATACGATGACCATTAGATCAGTGTCCAGTGACTAGAGGAAGTGTAAAGGAGAAGAAAAGAGTTGATCCATTGGATCTGAGAACCGAGGATCAACAGTCATTGGATCCCAAGATAAATGCATGAAGGTTAAGCCTTTGGATGAGCACAGGAGAGTGGACTTTTCAGAGTCCCGAAGTCCCGAAGTAAGCAGGGATCGTTCATCATCAAGACTAACAGGTGGTGCATGATCCACAACTCCAGATCGAATCACCTGAGGAGTTTGTGGTTGGGAAGGAAACAAAAGTCTCGAAGTCTCGAAGGATGAAGGTCTGAAGTCACTCTCAGCCATTGATCTAAGATACATTTCTAGATTTAGGACAACCGTTAGATCCAGGACAAGAATATGTTCCACATGTGGAGATCCACATCAACAAGGACACATGGTGCAATTAGATAATGACAAGTGTCAAGTTGAATTGGCATTTTAGGTACATGGAAATTACAAATCTGAGTGACACGTGGCATCTACTTAGCTCATGGCACATCATCAATTGATGTAACCAAGTTACGTCATTGCGTGATTTTTACTTCAGGAATTTTACCACCAGTGATTAGCCTAAAGTTTCGAAGTCTCAAACGTCGAATACCTGAAGAATATCCATACCCTCGATTGCCTCAAGGATGTGTGGCATAAATCTATGCAGTTCGGGGAAAAACACTCTAGGAAAAAGAGAGCAAATAAAGTTGAGAGTTGAGATTCCCCAACCCTAGAAACCTGAAGTCAATCTCAACCGTTCGATTCTGAGAGACATGTGTCAGTCAATTGCTCTCTCCGTATAAAAGGAAAGGAAGGAGGAAAGGTTGGAAAGTTGAGATTGTCAAACTCTGAATACCTGAAGGGATTGTGACCATTGATTCGAGAAGGACAAGTGTCATTAGATCATAAGCTCTAGGTAAAATGCTCAGAGGGAAGTCGAGCAAGGAGAAACTGAAATATGAGAATGCTGAAGGGAGAAGTCCCAGAGCGGAGGATATCCATTGGATTAAAAAGGGAAGATGTCAACAAATCTTCCATTTTGGAAGATATCAAGTCAAAAGAAATGAAAAGTTGAGATTTGAAATCTCCAAAGTCCAGAGACCCGAAGGAGATCTCGATCGTTAATCCAGGAGGGACACACGTCAGTGGATTTTCAACTCCAGAAGATTGACATACAAAGGAAAGAAGGGTTTAAGAGTTGAAACTCCCGAAGCCTAGATCACGAATTAAACCTCAGCCATTGATTTAGAAAGGAAATATATGAATCGTCAGTTCAGGAACACTGTCAAGATCATGAGATCAATGATCATGTTGCACTGTGAGCATTGAAGGTGCATGAACACTAAAGAGATGAGGGAAGGCTACAATCAAAACCATGGTTTTGGAGAAACGACACATGCAGGATCAAGGTAAATTGTGGGGAGAAAAGAAGTTCACATGAATGAACAGACATGCATGCAATCATGTGGTCACATGAGCTCATCACCGAAGGTCATATCAAGGGAGGAGATAGCATGTCGCTAAGATCCACTTCAGAGTTCAGGAGATCGAGAGTTAGGAGAGTCAGGGTGACTCATGACAGATGATGCCAAACATGAAGTCCCGAAGTGATTGGCCCTAGGTCACAACCAATGGTCACGTGAAGGAAGGGTCTTAGAAGCCAAAGAAGCCAAAATGACTGGTTGTAAATGGAAGAAAAGATGACGAGTTGTGATTGCTAGAGAAGCCAAGGAATCCTTGGATAATGGACATTGATGATGAACAGATCAAGAATAACCATCATGGAATACAAAGAGTTTGTATGATGATCGGGCAGAGGACTCGACATGAGAAATATATGAAGAACAAAAAAAAGGGTGTGCTTCTTTGATAGTGATGCATGGTTGTAGGAGGAGAGGCAATGTAGTACATGGAGTGGATATCAGTGGCATAGTGAAGAGAATGCAGATACAACACAGAATATAAAAGGCAGAAGAGAAGTTGAACAGGTGATAGTGTTGAGCACAAAAATAAAAAGAGAAGAGCATAGAAGCTGCAGAAGGCATAGGAGACATGGAGTTGTAATAGACCATATCATATATAGAGCAAGTAAGTAAACATTTTGCAAGATTCAATCAGGGTGGTAGGGTGGTGTTAGGGAGGATTGTAGTCCTCTAAACTCTAGTTGGTGCTAGAAGATATTCTGGGAGTTGGTGCTCCCATCTAGTTGGTTCTCTCTACAAGTTGTATCTTTCTATTAGAGGTTGTAGTCTGTAACACCCCTCCTAGCTAAGGACATCTACTCAGTCAACCGGTGAAATTTATTTTTTTTAAAGTGTGTGCGCGTGTGCAGAAGAAAACAACCCCCTCGACTCTACGTCAACACTCGAACCAACAGGACACCAGTAAGACGAACACAATCAAGACGAACCGACATATCATAGCGACAACAAGAAGCAAACGCCTTCGAACAGGAGGCAGGAAACTAAAGGCTATAGGCAGAGATAGACACCAAGGGTTAGGCACAGTACTGTCACAGAATGAAAGAATCCGACAGTAGAGTCGCAGTAGTGAAACTGTGCCTTTAAACATCCCGAGACTACTGATACGGCTCAGAGTGTGTCGCAAGAGTGGAACTGTGCCTTTAAACAGCTCGTGACTCTTGATACGGCACTGGATCCCTTCCACCGAATTACACTTAGACAAAAATACTAAACTACAAGGGGTGTCTATATCCCGCCCGACACGAACCAACTACGCACTACAATACCACTAAGTATAGCCAAATCAGGGACACTCTTGACCTCTACGGGAGACACAAGTCAGGAGAACTCTAAATAACGACCCACTCCTATTGAGACCCAAGACGTCAATCAGGATCAATGCTCCAATAGTTATTATTAATCTACGAAGACCTTATCATTAACGCTTCAATTTAACGAATGAAAACCTAGCAGTCTTAGACATCATCCCGAACAGTTCGATTACAAAATTAACATTGCGACTCACCCAATCATCAGTGACCTTGCAAATTAAAATGACTCTTATTAGTGCAATCAACAAGTAATATCAGACAAACAATCATTAAAATTGCAAAACAACCATCGTCAATTCCCTGGCGATTAAACAACCTTATCAATGCAATTTAACAGGTACTCATCCTGGCAATTAAACAATATTAATTTTCATGCATCATCATTTCCCTGGCAAATTATACAACCTTATTATTGCAATTTAACAATTAATGCCAAGGTAATAAAACTAATTATTAAGAGTTCCATTTTATCAAGCGTTACCATTGCCATTGAACAATATTAAAATTGCGATCTAAATAGTATCATGATCATACATTTAACAATATTAACTTCGCAACATAAGCAACATAATTAACATTGCAATTTGATCCATTACTCGACCTTGCAATTCAACCCACAATAACATTTCAATTAATAATAATTAATATGGCCATTAAACAATTACTTACTTTGCAATCCTACCAGCATTAACATTGCCATTAATAATAGGAACAGGTGCAATTTAACAACTACTTACCATTGCTCAACTAGTGTTAACTTTACCATGAATAATATTACCTTTGCTGTTAAATAATAAATAACCAATTCTTAACATTGCAATTCCGCTAGAATTAATATTTCTATTAGTAATATGAACAGTTGCAATTAAACCACTAATTACCATTGCAGTTCAACTAGTTCTAACATTCCATTAAGAATAATAATATTGCAACTAAACCCTAAGTAAACCAATACTTATCATTGCGATTCTCCTAAAATCTACATTCCGTAATTATATTAATATTGCAATTTAAAACAAATAATAATATTGCAACTAAACCCTAAGTAAACCAATACTTATCATTGCTATTCTCCTAAAATCTACATTCCGTAATTATATTAATATTGCAATTTAAACAAATAATAATATTGCAACTAAACCCTAAGTAAACCAATACTTATCATTGCTATTCTCCTAAAATTTACATTCTCGTAATTATATTAATATTGCAATTTAAAACAAATAATAATATTGCAACTAAACCCTAAGTAAACCAATACTTATCATTGCTATTCTCCTAAAATTTACATTCCCGTAATTATATTAATATTGCAATTTAAAACAAATGTTGTCCGTGTAATTTAACTCACCTTCGCAGTTAGCCAAATTAAAATTTATTAATATTGTGACTTAACAATGTGAACATGAATATTCAACCAGTAATATCATTGCATTCATATTAGA
>JASDQU010588908.1:21920-32604 GCA_032191745.1 Picea mariana | reverse complement strand
GAACATAAACTATCCTCGAATTCAAGAGAGTATTGACCAAAAGAGGACTGATATTGCAGTTGGAGGAGAAAGTCCAAAACATGGACATTGGAGTTCAAAGGTTCTTCATCAAGATTGAGGTTTTGTAGAAGAAAGGTCTTCCTAGTTTACTGGTCCTAAATGACAAGTTGATGACTCATCCCGATTACAAACAGAACATGGCCACGGTGGTCAAAGACAGTTCCAAGTTTTCGGGAATACAGGGTAGTATAACAAGCAAGGCATTCTTAGAAACTTTGCAGCCAGACCTTAGCATACAGCACAAGATCAATTATATTTTCATCGTCAAACTGACTTTTTCCAAGTACACATAAATGGATGAAATATACCAGAGACTACTCAAAGTCACCATTCCCAGTCAGCTAAGATGCGAAGAGCTGTGCAATTTGATCGAGTAGGAGATGAGGTGTGCATGTTGAGTCAGCACGCGGATCAGTTAAAGTCATGTGGGTGACTCACCAATGGCCTTCCCCAGAATCAGCCTGAAGAATTCAACACAACATTGACAGTTCCTAAATTTGTGTATCTTGTTAGCTAGTTAGTTTGATTCAGAATCTGCCACATCCTAATCATTAATGACAGGGTCGTTTGTAATTTTGATTATAAATACTTCAAAATTTGAAGTACTGAGGGTTGATTTTTACACCCCAACAAGTTGTAAGCACAGTAATTTTTATCAAGAGATCTTCTAATAATATAAAGAGACGTTTCACAGGATTCATGCATGTCATCTATTGGTGAATTTTTCTATTCTCAGTTGAATGTGTATCTATCTTAGTTATCATCTTGTTTCCTAACCTGATCATTTAAAAGGAGTTTAAGTTGTAGAATTTGCCTTTGCGTACTTTGTTTCTAGCTTCAAAGATCTAAGTGTTTTTCCTTCTTATGTTGTATTCAAGAAATTCTTAAATGCTTCTTGGGTATAATTAAACAATCTCGCCTTTTTTTGGTGTCCATCTTTTTATTTCTAAAGAATCCAACAGTTGCATTATCCTTCCCTGTGAGAAGAATATTTGCGCTTGTTCTTTGATCTCTACCTTTATAAAACAGACCCCATAGCCCAATGAATGCGTAAAATCTTTCAGCCATTTTATAAAAAACAAACAACTTGGTTCTACATATTTTAACTAGCCTAATATTCGACGTTAAAACAAAGTTATATCTTATAGAGAGAACCCTCTCTAAAACTGGCAGGGCTAGATCCCAATTTCGAAGTGGTTGGATAAGGTTACCTATGGTAAGTTTCTTCTACTTTCCAGCAACCTCTGGGAATTTACAAAGTGATAACATAATTAGCGAATTCACTGGGGAACTGAACAGACTTTCCAATCCGTTGTTTTCTTTCCCCTACGATGAAGGAAAGTTTATCTCCGAACTAATCACAAACCCTAAATTCATATAGAGATAAGGTTCAGAGGTTGTTAAAGTTTGTGTATGTTAGTTAAATATTCCTAAAAATAAAAAATAAAAAAAATTCATCATCAACATTCTAGCTCCTAAAAGAGTTTTCACTAGATCTCATCCATATCTCGAACCTGCAATAGTAATAGACAATCCCGAAAAATTACTCAGGAATTAAAACGCTGCAGAGGTTTATGGGAGTCACAACCCACTTCTAAGGTCCCCTTCTCTCCCAGAGAAGTTAGTTGCTCTTCAATATCTCGAGTTTGATATATCTTTTCATCAAAGCCTTTTCAAGACAAAATCTGATAGTTTTGTCAATGAAACAGTTTTAGATCAAACCGTATTTCAACCCAAGACCCCTGAAAAACTCTTTCCCAGAGCTGAAGCCGATCAACATTTTCTCCCTGAATCTAATAAGCTTAAAGACCTAGTTGCGAATCTTGGTCAAGCCTTAGACAAACTCCACCTTCAACCGTAAGTCGAACTCCCTTCTTTGACTGTTGTTGCATTTTCTATTAAACCTAAACTTGGTCAGTCCATTTCTCCCAGCCCTTCATCTTCTATAGCTTCAGTCACTACCTCTCTTGTCGTACAGGTTATTGTTCAGCCTCCTCCACCAATCATGGCAGTGAGATATGCACCATTGGTGTTGGTTTCCCCTTTACATGACATGCCTTGAGATTATCAAACCAGACTCCCTCAGTTTGATAGTACTGGTCCTCTAAATGCACAACAACATGTTGACAAAATGAACGATTATTTTGATTTACAGGAAGTGGATGAAGATGATGTGCAAATGAGACTATTTGCACATAGTTTGACTAGAGATGTAAAAAAGTGGTTCAAGGCCTTACATGCTACTACCATAACCGACATTTTTGTTTTTCATTGAGCTTTCCTTGACAGGTCGAAGGTGAAGAAAAATCCTCTCCAGATCCTGTCAGAATATGAGAACATCAGGAGAAACCAAGGAGAGATAGTGCAAGATCATTGCACTTGTTTTAACAATCTATACAATGCAATTCCAACTGATATCAAACCACCACAAGGTTTGGCATTAGTAAAATTCCCCGATGGATTTGACGCAGACATGTATTATCAGCTAAGGGAGAGAAATGTTGCAACTCTGGAAGACATGCAGAAAAGTGTTGTCAGTGTAGAAGTAAATCTTTTGGCCAGAAGGGCCAGGCAAAAGACAGAAAGGAGGGACACTATCAAAGAAGAACCTTCTACCTCCTCGTCAGATGCCAAACTAGATTCTCTAGCCATAGCTATGGAGAAAATGATGGAGAGACTCACTATAGCTGACAGAAACCCACCTAGGGAGAACCAAGTTTCTCCTCAAATTCGAAACCCAAACTTCAGAAGAAATCCACCCCAGATCAAAAAAAGAGATCCTAGAGATCAAAGAGAGCAGAGGGGGCCTGGTCTACAGATCAGACCACCCCTCTAGGAGAATTACGCCGATTATGGGGAGGAGGTAATCGAGGAGTTTGATGACACTCATATAAACCTCATGGGTGATCATGATCATGATCATGAATCCATTTTCCTCACCCAGGAAGAGCACGTGATGTTTCTCCTTTCATAAACAGAGGTCAATGGGGAAGCTGAGGAAACAAAACATTGGGCCTTTGAGAATTCTATAATGGAGGTTCACAGGAAGTATAACCTGAGGAGAAAGAAGTCAAATGAGAACTCTCTAAAGAAGGTTG
The DNA here is from genome assembly GCA_032191745.1 of Picea mariana. Lineage (NCBI taxonomy): Eukaryota > Viridiplantae > Streptophyta > Pinopsida > Pinales > Pinaceae > Picea > Picea mariana. The sequence goes on along the minus strand of JASDQU010588908.1, from coordinate 29,446 downwards.
TTGAAACCAAGAAAGCCTCAAAAAAACCTCCTAAGAAAGCCTCAGAAAACTCTCCCCAGAAGGCCCCTGAGAGAAACAATGTTGAACCTCATACACAAAAAACTCCAAAAATACTACAAAGAGAAAATCAGACTGAAGTTTCATCAACCAGTCAACCCAGGGCACTTGGTCACAGATCTCCAATAGATAAACCAAAGGTGCAGATCCTAAGAAAATCTTCCACTACCTTCAGACTTCAAGGGGGACTAGTCCAAACTGAATTCTTACAAACTGAATTTCCAATGCACTAACAATGTAGCTGAGTATGAGGCTCTGATGCTCGGTCTGAAACTACTAAAGAAAGTTGGTGCCAAAAAGATCATGGTAAGGGGGGATTCTAAACTTATTATCAAGCAAATCAAAGGTGAGTATGCAACTAAACACCCCAGACTTGGGGATTATAGGAATGATGTTTTGGATGCTCTTCAATGCTTTACTGAAATCAACTTGCAGGTAATTCCTAGAGGACAAAACATACTGGCAAATGGGCTGGCTACGTCGGCAGCTACCTGTAAAATTCATTTTTGTCCCACTCGCAAGTACACAGTGGAGGTGAAGTGCAGACCAACTGTTCCTGACAACATCAGATATTGACAGGTATTTGGGAATGATGACCAAATTGAAGACTTCCTACAGTGTAAGAATGATTTCGAATGTACAAACATAGATTTAGAAAATGATGACGAGATTGTAAATAAATCTGTTTCTGAAAGTGGTAGTGTAAATAATGTAGATTCCAAAGAGTTCAATGAAAGTAAAGTAGATGCAGAGGAATTGAATGAAAATGAGATAGATTCTGGTATTCTACAGTTGAAAAGTAATGTGTTACCTAGAGGTCTAGTTCCGCTAGAAGACTTGTTCAATTTTAACAACGTAGCCAAAAAACCGAAAATTGAAGCTAGTGGTAAAGAGGTCGAAGAGTGCAACATAGGAATAGAAGAAAAACCCAAGATGATAAAACTTTCCAAATCTCTACCCCTTGAGAAAAAATGAAAATACATTGAACTTTTTAAGGAATATGTGGATGGTTTTGTCTGGGGTTATGAAGACTTAAAATACTATGACACAAGTATCATACAGCATCGGATTCCCATAAAAGAAGAACACAAACCTTTCAGGCAGAAACTTAGGAGAATAAATCCCAAGTTACTTCCCCTGATAGAGAAAGAAATCAAAAAGATGTATGACGCAAAAATCATAGTCCCCTTGAGATTTTCCAAATGGGTTTCTAACCTAGTTCCTACCAGGAAGAAAACTGGTGAGATCAGACTTTGCATAGATTTCAGAAATATGAACAAAGTCTCTCTTAAAGATAATTACCCTCTTCCCAAAAAGGACCACATTTTACAAAAGGTGGTTGGGGCCAATAGGATCTCCTTACTAGATGGTTTCTCGGGCTATAACCAAGTCCTTGTCCACCCAGAAGATCAAGAGAAAACAACATTCACTACACCTTGGGGAGCCTTCATGTACGTGAAGATGCCTTTTGGATTGATGAACGCTGGTGCCACTTTCCAAAGAGCAATGGATATTGCCTTCGTGGACGAAACGGGGATATTTATAGTCATTTATTTGGATGATGTGACTGTCTACTCCCAATCTAACGAGAAACACTTGCTGCACCTCAAACGCATGTTTGAGAAGTGCGGGAAATTTGGTATTTCATTGAATCCTAAGAAAATCCTTTTCGGATTAGAGAAAGGAAAACTATTGGGACACATAATTTCGAAAGACAGAATTAAAATAGATCCTAGCAGGATAGAATCCATCCAGAAGGTGGAACACCCTAGGAACATCAAAGAACTACAATCATTCATTGGAAAAATAAATTTCCTTAGAAGGTTCATACGAAACCTGGCCGAACTTCTTAGGAACATCACTAATATGTTAAAAAAAGACACAAAAATCAAATGGAACACTGAATCCAAACAGTCATTTGAGCAGGTGAAATGTGCACTCACCCAAGCCCCAATTATGATCATCCCAGATTACACCAAAGACTTTTATCTTTTCTCCTTTGCATCTGAACACACCATAGAAACTATGTTGTTGTAGAAAAATAGTGAAAGGTACGAACAACCCATAGCGTTTTTCAACAAATATTTGAGAGATGTTGTTGTAAACTATAATATAATGGAGAAGCAAGATTTTTCTCTTGTGAAAGCCATAAAAGACTTCAGATTCTATATTCTTCATTCTCACACAATTTCATATGTTACAAACACAGTGGTTAAGGATATCCTAACCCGAGATAATCCATATGGGAGGAGAGGAAAATGGATTGCGGTTATTCTAGAATATGACATTGAAATAAAACCTACTAAACTAATCAAAGGACAGGGTTTGGCCAAACTAATGGCTAAGTCTAATTTTCATGCTCTAGATATTAATTTTTTGGCTGCAGTTAACGGACTGGAAGAGTGGGCAACTCCAAACGTAAAAGACGTATTCTTAAATTCCCCTTTGTACGCAGACGTCATTTTTGTACTCCAAAACTTACAAGCTCCTCCTGGTTTAACTAAGACCAAAGCCAGATTTATTAAATTGAAAGCATTGAAAAAGGTAATCTCTATTGGAAAGACCATGGTGGTATCTTTCTTAATTGTCTGTTAAAAGTCAAAGCTGACAAAGTTCTTCAAGATTTTCATGCAGGAGACTGTGGTGGGCACCTAAGTTGGAAGACCACAGCTAACAAGATTCTGAGAGTTGGTTTTTACTGGCCTAATTTGTTCACTGACGTCCACCAAAAGGTGACTTCTTGTCACAAGTGCCAAATCTTTGAAGGTAAAAGGAAGCTTCTGCCACTACCTATGAAACCTATCTTAGTTGAAGCTCCTTTCCAACAATGGGGTTTAGATTTCATTGGTGAAATACATCCGTCCTCCTCCGGCCAACACAAGTGGATCCTCATGGCCACAGACTACTTCACCAAGTGGATCGAGGTTGTGCCATGCAGGCAAGCTACTGACTCTGTTATCATCAAGTTTTTAGAAACTAACATCTTATCTCGTTTTGGATGCCCCAGAAAAATTATAGCTGATAATGCAGCGGCTTTAAAATCCAAAATGCTCATAGATTTCTGTAGTCAATATCGCATTACTCTGGGACACTCAACATCTTATTATCCACAAGGAAATGGGTTAGTTGAGTCTTCAAACAAAAGTCTGGTGAACATTCTCAGAAAAACACTGCAAGAAAATAAGAAATCATGGCATAATAAGTTGGTTTTCGCACTCTGGGCCAACAGAATAAGCACCAAAAGAGCAATTGGTATGTCTCCATACCAATTGGTATATGGTACTGAAGCAGTTTTTCCCCTTTCATTAGGAGTCCCTATCATGAAACTATTACAGGAAGCGCAAGTAGAACCAAATGATGTTCAACGGAGGATAAATCAAATGATTAATTTAATGCAGTCCAGAGAAGAGGTATACAACAACACTCAGGTCATCCTGGAGAACATCAAAAAGGTTTTTGACAAAAGGACTAAAGAAGATGATTTTGAGTTAGGCAACTTGGTTCTCAAATGGGATTCTAGAAACGAGGATAAGGGTAAGCATGGAAAATTTGATAGCTTATGGAAAGGAACTTACACCATTCAGACATTCAGAGGAAATAATGCATTTTTTATCAAAAACATTGATGGAATATACCTGCCAGGTGGACCGGTTAATGACAGGATGCTGAAGAATTACTTGTCCCCCCCCAATAGAGATCTCATGAATCCATTTTTCATTGTACATATCATTTCCCTTTCATTCAGGTTTTTTGTCGGTGACATTGATCAGATGATTGAATGCTGCAGAGAAGGCCCTGAGCCACTGGACAATGTCATCAAAATTTTCAAAAATAAAACAAATTAAAAAGCAGAAGGAGCTTTGGAGAAATCTTTCAGGACATCAAGAAGCATGATTCTTGGCACTTCACAAGGAGAGTACCACCCCCAAGTGGAGCCGCTATTATAACCCTATAATTTATAGGATCAACTGGTAACTGAAATTGTATTCCTTTAGTGTTTTTTGGTTGGCAAATAATGTTTCATTCTGTAAATGATTTGAAAAGAAAAGAAAAAATGAAAAGAAAGGAAATGAAAAATAAAAAATGAGAAAAGAATAAAAGAGGGCATAAAAGAAAATGGACAAAGCCCCATGCAATAAAAACGACTTCATCCATACAGTTTAAACATGGTCAAGTCCTTTTTGAATTGATGTTGATAGGATTAGTGAATAAGCTTGGCTAAACTATTTAATCTTAGCCAAGTAGATAGGTTAGCTAGTGAATAAATTTGATCAAACTGCCTAATCTTGGTCAAATAACCCTAGGGAAGAGTAATTTCTTAGTCCAACAATTTAACCTGGGCTAAGTGTCATAGGTGAGTAGATTAAAACATAGTTTAGAGCATAGGTTAGTTGGATTTATTTCATTAAAACATGCATGGTGATTATGTAGACACATGACTTTGAAAGTGTGCTTCCTAACCCCATGGTGACAAAAAGTAGGGAAAGCAGAGCAAACCCACAAAAAATCACTAAGCCTAGGTTTCCACTACATATGTGACTTTCGCACTTGCAGATTAAAGATTGCACACAGATCTACGGCTAAGGCATTGGCGCTAAGATCTACGGTCTAGATGTAATTCTGGACCCCCCCCCCCTGACCGTTCTGCCTTTAATGGTGGGGGGGGTCCGGAATGAAGTGGTTTTTCCTGGTCGGCCCCATCCTAACGTGGCATGAATCTATTGCATCGGAACTCCTCCACTCCAAAACAACTTACCATTTACCACCCTTCTGACATATCACCACTGCCTCACGACGTCACATCCCACTACCTCCCCCTACAGGTCTTGTCTCATAACTCTGTCAGTTCCTCCCCCCCTATTTCACCCATCACCCATCCTTTACCTTCCATCTCACACTTCAAAGGATTCGTTGGCCATTTACTACAGGATAACCTATCCGTTAGCCTGTTGACCTATCCCCTACACCCAACAGATACCCGTTCACTCAAAACTATCCCTTGTTCCACTATTCACACACTGCTCACTCTCTCTGCACACCAGACAACTCTTTTCCCCTCACTGATCCAGTCATTGACCCAACCACAACCATTACCCTCTAACTTTTGTTTCAATTGCAAGTACATTTTGCAATGATGGCGCCAAAGTCTAAAAAAGCAGAGGCCGAGGAAAATCCTTTCCTCCCACCTCTTGTCGACCTTGATCAGATACCATTAGCGGACAAGGATTATTTAATCTCAAAGACAAGGTGCAAATTCTATTTAGTAGAGTTGCAGTCATGGTTTAAAGACACATTCATAGATCAAAGCAATGAAATCGGGCTCTGGGAGTCAAATATTCCTCTGTATCTCTTTCCCCAAGTCCACCATTTTCCTGAATTCTCCCTCAAATGTCAACCTCATTACCTCCTCGACCAGAGATCCATAGTTTCTTTGTCCAGAGAAACTATTTTATTTGTCAAACCAGAGGCCATTGATCAAATGATGCAGATATCTAGAGTCGAATCTGCCTCCCCTTTCAACCTTGAAATCCTAACAGAGTTGTACCAGAATCTGTCCTTTCCTCAAAGAGCCCAGATTTTTGAGCTTTTCCTCCCATAGGATGCTCAGCTCCCCAAGAAAAATCCCCCGTACCATTCCTCCCTGTTCTCAGGAAAGGGAAACCATGTCATTTCTTCACTTTGTTGTCTACTTGGATATTTTTCAAACGAATGGGTGGATGAACCTATATTGGGGTTCCTATCCATTTTCTCTGATGAGGAAAAGGCCACCATCTAATTTGACTACAGTAGTTTCCTGGCAGAGAACATCCACGATCAGTTGTCAAAATTCGCCACAGAGGGCATGTTCTGGTATTCCTCAATATTGGCTTACATGTTCACCTTCTTTCAAGAAAAAACATTCTCCTTCCTAATGCAGAAAATGGACAAGGACGACAAACCACAGGCGGTAACATCTTGGACTTCACTGCTCAGAAGGAATACCATAGAGCTCAACTTCAAACAGTTCATCGAGTACTTTTACCATCCAGTGGTGAGCGTGCTCAATGGTAGACTAGAGCCAAGAATAAATGAAGAAATCTAGAGAATATTACACCTCTCGGACCTCGCAAAGACAGGAGATTGGTACCTGTATAAAAATCACACCGAAATCAGAGTATACGGGTGCAAGCTAGCTCCATACAAACTACCCAAGTATTTACCAATGAGGATATTTTCCCTCGAATATATAAGAAAAATGATAAATTCAGATGATATACAGTTTGTGTCTCTGAAGAAGAAACAGTCGTTGAAGATTAAGTGGCAGATAGGATCTTTTATCTGTAATAGTCGAGCTATCATGGAAGAGGAAGATAAAATTTTGAAGGAAATGAAGTTTGACACAAGTTTTCTGAGGCACTATGATCTATGTGGGATCATCACAGAGATGAGAGTGAAGAACAAAAATATCTCGTATGTTCATGCACCCAAGCCTGAGATAGAGAATTTTTTGAATCAAACGGAGTGGGAGGTGAACACTCTAGAAGTGGTAGAACAACAATCTCCTCCAATTATTATCTCTCAAACAACTACACCATAGGTTCCAAAGGAGAAAAGACCTGAAAAGGATATTTCCCCTTCTGTCACAGAAGTTTCAGCTGAAGATTTCCAGGGATACACCAAAAGGCCAAAAGGCAGTCATACAACTGACACGACTGATGAAAAGGAAACCCAATCCACTACAGCTATGAAAGGTGATCACTCGCCCCTTAGCTCAAGAAAATAGCAGATCATGTCTACTTCTTCATCCAAGAAGCAGACTGACACTTCACTAATAAGACAGCCAAATCAAGGAGGTGCTAAGTTGAGTATTTTTGAGAAATATGATATGATCAAGAAGAAGAATTAGATGTTGACCAGCAACACCTATGTTATGTTTTGGAAGCAAACATCCACGACACAACATAGACTGTTGTCTGCTTTTGATACAGAGAAAGGCAGGATGCACATGGTCTTTCAGCAGGCACAAGTTCCCGACACTAAAGCGATCACTGATTACAAGAGAGAAATGTTTGAGTTCAACACTAGAGATGTACATCCAGTTGATCAAATGGATCTACATAGGAAAATTGGAGAAATGGTTTTCTCTACATTGGCCAATGCTTCTACTGTTGCTGCAAAACTACAGGTTTCTCTGAACAATGTGCAGACCCAATTAAAGTTGGAGAAGATATCATCTTTTGCAAAAGACAACAGAATTAAGTCCTTATAAGAATTGGTGCTCAAGATTGGGTATGATCCCTCAAATTTGAAAGCAGTTGAGGAGATGCTCAAGAAAAAGAATGCTGACATAGCATCTCTGAGGAAACAACTAAAATTTCCACCTACAGAAGATGCACATGCAAAGGAGATAGTTGAGACAAAAGGTGAAAAGGATGAAATTCTCAAGTTGATCATGGAGCAGAATGCAGAGTTAAGAGAGATGGAAGCAG
>JASDQU010588907.1:47760-66759 GCA_032191745.1 Picea mariana | reverse complement strand
CCATGAAATAAGGGCCACTTCTGAAGATCAAATCTCTGTCATCTTTGTCTATGAACTCGAATATGAAGTATCCTCTTCCCACCGGGTAGCAGGTGACCCCATGCTTTAGATGAGGTTTCCAATTCCTCTGTATCCAATCGTCCGTTGTCTTTGGGGAAGGCCAAAGCCCCATAAATTGGCCAACTAAGCCTCTATCAACCAAAGCCAACGCTATTTTGACTGGCTGGGTCTCTGGAAGGGCGATTTCAGGGATCTCATCGAGTTTCTTAATAAATTTCGGGACTTGAAGGGGGCCAGAATGCTTGCGACTGCTGCCCACAAGTTTTCTGAAGGCATCTGCGTCAGAGAGGGGGGGGGGAAGAGGCTGAATCCCCACCCCCAGGGGCGGCCATGGCTGCCGAGGGGCGATCTCAAGCTATGCTAAACCCTATTGCTGCTAAAACCCTATCGCTGCCGAAATCGAAAAATGATTTGGGAGATTATTACTAGCATACCCCTAAAGTAAGAGCAGAAAATTGCTTGACAATGACCTTTAAAATTAAATTATTACTAGCATACCCCTAAAGTAAGGGAAATGGAATCGAAAATATACAAGGTAGAAACGTGTATAAAAAGAAGAGAAGACCTATGGAATCAATTTCTTGCAAAATGAAAATAAGCTATATAGAGGATAGTGAACTTTGTTGAAGTCACAATAGTAGATTAATATAGGGTTAATATAAGAGAAATGTGCCACAAAGTGCAAGATCAATAAATTCAATTACATACAAAATAGAGAGAATTTTGGGTAACTAATACCAAATAAGTCTCTTTCACAATCATAAAATGGATAAAAATGTAAATCATATGGATAAGAATTTAAAGACAAAATAAAAGGCAATATATCACAATAGAGAAGTGAGAATTAATTGCAAGAAGTTTGAGATTTTATGAATGTTTGAGAATTATCCGGAGAAGTTTCAACATTAAAGAAACACATGTTGGTCTCTACTCTCATCCATGTGCCAATACCCATTTTGATTTTGAAATTGCAAATTTTTATTTGAAGGCTAAGAGGAGAGGAAAAATGAGAAAACTGAGTACGAGCTTGTCAAAACTGAATATGATAGCTTGTTTGTATGATCATGAGAAGAAATCGATATAAATAAAGAAGTCAATATGTTCTTCAAGCAAATTTGATCTATGGTATCTGTGATATTAATGAGAATAAAAGGAGGATCACGTAGGGCGACTGTAGGAAATGATCTTTAAGATTTAATACAAGGTAGAAGCAGTTTAAGATTTGACACGTGTAGTTTTCTAAGTTCATAATTGATTTTTTATGCTAGAGAAGAGGGTATACAACCTCATACACACTCGACATCTATATCATTGTGTCCTCAACTTGTGGGCATTATCAAAGCCTATTGTACTATATTTTCTCTTTGATCGCATGCCAGACCTTCGGTAGCTCTTTTACCAGACCAAAACGTAGCCTTGTACAATGGGCGTGGGATTGACTCTGTTTCTATAAGCGAGCGACAGTTTTCCACCACAAGTATGAGCGAGTGAGTGACAAGATAGGTCACTCTCAATTCTATTGAATTTCACTAAATATGGTGTTGGTGAGAGACATAGACAATGCATTGTTAGACGACTCACGATTATGTTTGCATCATTATTGTAGCCGTGCTAGTTGTTCAATACTCACTGTAGAAGATGAAGATGGAGTGAGGGTCTTCAACAGAAATAAGGGAGTTTCCTTAACTCATTATCATGGTAGGGAGTCCAATGGAGGCTATCTTTCAGGGTTTTATCTAATAAGAAGAAACATATTTGAATTTAGGGGAACATATAAGGTTTTGAATGTGGGCTTTGAGATAAAATAAGAAAACAAAGTGGAGCAGAAGCAACAAAGAGAGTAGTACTCATTTTCCATGGATAGAGCATGTGGAATGAGGAGGGACGAGTTCAAGGTAGCTTGGATTTTACACGTCTAACACATAAGAGAGAAATGGAGGCTCAGAATGCTAGACAAATGCTTCTCAAAGACACATTTGATGTTTTCTTTCATAGGTCATTGTTGTTCCTTCCTTCCCTTTTATTTGTCTGTAAATACAATAAATAAAACACTCCTAACTATCCCTCTATACAAATTAAAATGTCCAAAACATACATACCACTTCAGTCTCAAAGCATAGTTTCTTCTAAAGAAATTTAGAATATGTCCAAAGGAAAGCTTTAAGTTACTTGGACATTGGAATTTTAATTTTTTTTAAAATAAATAAATTATGATTTTTTTAAATTTTAATTAAAACCTCTTTAATGTTATTAAAGAATTTAGATTAAAACATTATATTCAACCATTAAACCTTAACTACCTATTTATTTTTCCAAAAAAAATTACCATAATATCATTTAAATGATAGAAAATATTGAAAAATATTACCTATACTTGTATAATAATAATTATTATTTATCATTAAACCTCAACCACTTTATTATTCCATTTATTTACTTATGTATTCATAAACATTTGCCATAATGTCACTCAAATATGATAGAAAATAAAGGATATTATAAAATGTTTTTATTTATATTCATATTAGAACTAAAAGATGATAGATTTTATCATAAATAATTTAGAATAATAAATATCATTATATCCAAATCAATTATATAAATCATAAAAATAATTAAAAATATTCTTCCTAATTTAAAAGTATATGATTTCAATAGACACTCAATTTTGTAAATCAAACAAAGAGTAAAATTTTATGAATATGGAAATACTCTTCATCATCGAAGAATACATAATACCAATAAACACTTCACTATAATTGTTTTTTATTTCCAAATCCATTTTGGTGTTATAAATTTAAAAGAAAAAATATGCATATTTTATAGCTCTTTTAATCAACTTGAATATACATTCTATAGCTTTTTTAATCAACCTAAATATACATTGACAATAGTTTTTCCTCTCTCTTCTCCTTGCATCCTCATTCACAATTTAGTGTAATAAGTTATACATTCCTCTCTATTTATCATAGATCATGGAGACATGATTCTTCATTTTTTTTTTTTTTTTTTAAGAATTGTCTTTTACAACGTATATGTATGATAAACTTAATAAATTCATGAAAGAAATCAAAACAAATATGCAATATTTTTCCACAAGCAAAGTAAAGCTTTTTGGTTTTAGTAGGTTAAGTGATTTGATACTTCAGACTTTTCTCTGAAGAAATAGCCATCGAAAAAAAGCTATTGGGTAACTAACTACAATCAACGCTTGAAGAAAAGCTATTGGGTAACCAACTACAATCAACGCTTGAAGAAAAGCTATTGGGTAACTTACTACAATCAACACTTTGATTTTCTTTGGAAAGGCCTTTGCAAGATCTATTCGTTCAATTTCAAAGGGTATAAATATAGATCCACGATGTTACAAACATTACTTTGGGAGAGATATACAATGTGCAATCAAATCCTAACATTGTGTCTTCAGAGCTCAAATAAAAGGAACTGAATAACTAATTCTACACTTAGAATTTAGACAAACATAATGAGATATATCAATTTTCAAACCAACGTAATGACCGACAATATTGCATTCATGTATATTAATGTATCGAGATCGAGCATTTCCAAACTTTATATTTGGAAGAAGGTTATAGAATGTTGACGTTTCAGTTAAAAATAAATGAGAAGTGATTTAAGAAAGGCCCACATAAATTTGATAATAATTAACTACGCTGACGTGTCAGAAGAAACCAATCTGAAATAGCTAAGATATTAAAGGCTCATAGCTCTAGAGAATTTGATCATAATTAACTATGATGATGTGTCAGAAGAAACCAATATGAAATCACTAAGATATTAAAGGATCATAGCTCTGGAGACCAGGTTAATAAAAAAGGTAAAAGACACATCGAGTCTGTCTATCGACTCGCTAGCCAGTAATTGGTATGAGGTTAGTGAGTTGGTTAAAAAGACATGTTGCGGATTGTTCTAGTATGTTGAGGTTAGTGGGTCAACTTAAAGGACATGTTCAGATTATTATGGCATGTTAAAATTAATCCTCGTGGAAATGGCATCATCTACAAGTATAGTTTTAATTTCTAAGTTAAACTAGAATAAATAAGAAAATATGAAAGACTTACCCTTCAAATCCATTAGTATTTCTTACTCTAAAGCAGATCCGTAATGTCCACTTCCGTGGCATATGAATGGATCATCTCCAACACCCCGCAGAGAACTAATGAAAATAATCAGTGCAATACAAAATTTTAAAAATGGTAATAAAAAGAAAACAAATCACGGAAAAGCACATAGATAATCATAAAAAAATTACTTAGAACCAATACAATATAGAAAAATTATGTAAAGAACTTCAATAGAAGAGTGACTTTTCCCTGAATGGATCACAAAAAGAAACACATTACTGAATATCAACTTTGTGCCATTTTAATGGATACAAAAATCCCATAAACAAAAGAAAAACAATTCTTATAAAAACAATCTGTCATCTTCACACATGTCAATCCATCAATAATTCTCCCTGTAATTACATGATAGTTTTTCACATTTATGAATGATACTAAAATATTAAATCATGTGCTACATGTTTATGAGGTGGAGACTACAAGGAAAATGAAGACCCTTTTATTTAAAGATCAACAAGTAGGCGAGCAAAGCTACACCTATTCCTCCATTTTGGGTTGTTGCATAAAATACCCATTTCGTATAAATACAAATTAGCAATCAAAACAACATAAAGTAAAACATGAACCACAAACCCTAACAAAGTCAAAAACTCACTCTCCATGCAGTAGCACTGATACGAATACTATGATCCGATGGAAAACAAAGTGCAACAAACATAATTCCTGCAACGATGACCATTAAAACTCCTAGGAATTTCATCATGAATCAAATGTGAAGTTGAGAAGAAGAATTCACTTGGCTCGGAATGGAAAACTGGTTTCTCATAAAAAGGGTTAATACAATCCAACACTAACCTACCCAGCGAGCCCCTTCCATAATGGAAACCCCAACAGTGGTGTAAAGGAAGTGTGCGAGGACGACCATGCTTCGTTCGGGAAAGTGATCTGCTTGAGAATAGTCCTGAGCAGTGCATTCAATGGGGGATCAACATGCCAAACGGTTGAATGGAAGTGTGTCGGTGTCAAGTCCAAGCTATTTGTCAGAAGAAACCAAGAAACCTTGAAGCCACCACCTATTGAACAATTTTCGTTTGAAGTCGGTGAAGGAGAAAGATGTGTGGAGGGAGGCGATTTGTCATTGCTTGTCGAACAGTTTTTGTTTGAAGTCGGTGAAGGAGAAAGACACGTGGAGGGAGGTGATTTTTCAATTGCCAACAGACAGATGACTACTTTTGATATGCCCTTGACAGACGACAAAGGGTTGAGGAGAACCATCCCTTAAAAGAATGCCATAATTATTATTATAAAAGCTTGACTTGCTAGATCTATCTAAAAAACCTAATAACAAAGATATGGTAAATGGAGTCATCGATGCTAAATTTCCATCGAACTTTCAATCATTAGAGTCCATTCAGATTCTAGTAGAAGATCTTTTAGATTATTCCGGAACTATAAAATACATCCAAATTCTTATCAATTTTTTAGTAAAAAAATCATTTTTCTATTAGATTAGATTCCTGCACAAAAAATTCTCTGCCATGGCCAAAAAACGGAGCAACGAAGTCTTTTCCCCACGGTTCTTCGGCTGTCCCAAATCGTAGTTTCCAATGCTTAATTCTTAATGCAGTGGGTAGGTACGACTGCCAGCTGGAAACACTAAAGAACTCCACTCACCGCCAATCAATAGATTGAGAAAATTTTATTTCAAACAATAATATGAGCTTGTTTTTTTGAGTGTAGATGATTTGGTGATAGAGTGTGTTGGTAAGGCACTCTTTATGACATTGTTGGTTCAAATCTGGATTAGTCCTATATACCACTTGTAGGGTAGCATGAGTACGCTTAGAAATTATAATAATAGTTGTTGGAATCGACCCTATATTACACTAGTATAAATCCACCCTAATTATTAATTCCACGGAATACAAATAATAATAATAATAATATAAACTCTTTTAATACAAAACCTCAAATTTAATATCCCAACTAACTATCCATGTGCGTTTTGTGTGGTGAAAAAATCCATTGATTAAGAAAACATCAAATGTCTTAATCATAAATGGATTGGACCTCACACTATGTTCCCATATTATAAAAATGATATATTCTTGCTTTTTATATCGTGCATATATTAAAAATGATATATTGTTGGCTTTTACATCGCGCCGCCTTTATAATTAGATGTATTAATGCAAAGTATTCGTGACTTTCACTATGGTTTTGAAAAAAAAATCAATATTATATAAATAATTTAATTGGGCGTAAACCTAAATGTATGTATATATATAAAAAAAAAAAACTTTCATGAATGAAAACACTAACCTGTTTAAAAGGTTGGTTCCATTGTTAAAATTTATTTTACAATGATAGATTATCTTCAATTTATCATGTTAGGATAGGAAAACAAGCTTTTGAATTAAGAAATATTAGATTTTTGCATTTACAATTACAAATAAATAGATTAACTATGTAGAACAAGGTTGCGTGGCAGCGTAGTCCCTGCCAATACGGTTAGAAAGCAAATATTGGAAAATGGGGTCGAATTGTAAATGATGGAAATGTTGTGTGTAACATGTATATCACGGAACATGGGGCAAAAGTAAATGACACTTGGCATGTAGAGCACCATTTATTTTTTGAAAGTATATAACAAACTACAAATTTGTTCACAGTGGAAGAAAATTTTTGGGAATTTAAATGCATTTGCCATATGGACTGGTGAAAGATAAAAATGTATGAAGACATAAATTTAAAAGGAGATACGAAAACAATTTTTTGTTACATAGTATTGGAAATTTTGAAATGTATATGACGGAAATGTTGTATGCAACATGTATATCATGGAACATGGAGCATAAGTAAATGACACTTGGCATATAAAAATTGAAATGAATTTGTTAACATGGGGCATAAGTAAATGACGGTTGGCATGTAGAGCACCATTTATTTTGAAATATATATAAAAATAAAAGTCTGTTACATATAAAAATTTTAATGGATTTGTCATACAGACTGGTGAAAGATAAAAATGTATGAAGACATAAATTTAAAAGGAGATAAGAAAATAGGTTTATTTGAAGTATGTAAAAAAAAAAGTTTGTTACATACTATTGGAAATTTTGAAATATACAAAAAAATTAAAGTTTGTTACATATTAATGGGAATTTCAATGTGTTTGTCATGTATACTGGGATTGGGGCTCTCGCGGACCATTAGAGAAATATGTACAAGAAACATGACTGTAGAAAGAAGATAGAGTGCACTACCTGCAAAAAAAATAAATTGAAAGGTATAATTGTTTGTGTACACATCTCTATTTAAGAAAGTGGAATAACTGGGTTGATAAACAAAGAAGGATGCGATCAATAGACTTACAATGAGGGTACATATAAGCCATTTTGCTATTTTCTTGCGGCTGCCGTTTCATTGATGTCGCCGACAGATGCGGTTTCAATGATGTCGTCGACGACTGCTGGAATCCTGGCAACTTCATGTTGCCTTTCGTCAGCGACCTGCTTCAAGTGACTTTCGAGCCATTCTTGAATGTAGCTTCTCATTGGGGCAATGTTGATCTCATTCCGGATTTTTATGTTGAAAAGATTGTTTTCTAATTCCCAAAATTCGATAGAAATATTACACAGAGCCTGATGAATTTCCTCATTCTGTACTGAATATTTGACTAGCCAGTCGTCGATGTGAGCTTGATCAAAGTGAAGGATGCTGCAAAACTTTTCCAGAGACAAGGCCTTAAACATAACAACCTGTTTATCGAACTCTTGCCTGGTTAAGGGTAAGGAGTTTGTGATTAAGTCGAGGTCTTGGAAGTCGTTGGTTTTTCCAGCTAAGTCTATTCTTGACAGCCTTGTGAATAATTTATCTTTCTTCAATATGGCTTGTTCACATGACTGAACAATGAGATGCATGTTCTTCACTTTTTCTTTCCAAAATGCATTCAATGGACCGATCTGGTTTTTGGATGGAAGATATTGTTCTCTTCTTTTTGTTTCTGTCATATTGTTGACAATGGTGCCAAAAGGAAGGACCTTTTTTAATATAAATTTTCTTCATCTTTTAACTTCACCTGCAAATGTTCGAGCAAACTATGTGCCCTGGCTCCAAGGGAAGTGATGGTTTGTGATGTTTTCCACGCCTCGGTAACCAATTACATTATTTTCTTGATATTATTCTCCACATATCCTCTACAGGATGCTAGCAGGGTGGATGATGCTTTTACATTGGCTGCAGAGGTGCCAGGCATGGCTATTGCCAAAGGATCGACAAGAAATGGTGTAGGAACATAAGCCTCTTCCAATTCCTTGACCTGGTCCTTCAGTCTGGCATTCTCAGTCTTGATGCCTCCAATGGAATCATGAAGTGCTTCTTCGGTCGCGGTGTGAAGTTGACATATTTGGGACAGCCGTACGTTGTCAAGTGCAACCTATGAACGAGATTTCCCTTTCTTATTTTTAACATTTTTTTCTCAATTATCAATTTTTTGGACCGGCTATCAAAAACAGTGCTTTGGAACACGAAGGATTCATCTTCGTCAAAATTTTCGGTAACAGATATGTCCATTGGACGACTATGTTGGATGGCATTTCCGGGTTGATCAAGGAAGCGAAACATGCTATCCAGATCAATGTCAAGTTCCATGTTCTCACTTTGAATTTCCAGCTCTTCTGCCTATCCCACATTTTTTTTTCTCTTCTTCTCTACTAGAAGCTTGCGAGAACTATCAATTTTACAGTGAGGAGGGTCGTTATCTCCTCCTCCGTTTGAAGAAATTTGAGTTTCTTTGTTTTTGTGGTGGGCCATTGAAGCGATGCTCCGAGATGTCATAATTTTTGGAGTGTTATTTTCCAATTGAACACTCTTGTCACCAGTGCCTTTCCTTTGTTGCATGTACAATTTAGTGTAGCTTTGCACTGTGTCCACATCGTCGACATGAGAGGCAGAAGCGTTGCCGCCACTGTGTCTGTTTTTGGGCATGTGTTTTTTTTAAAAACAATCATCGACTCCAAGTGTTTGTAAATGTTGTCGAAAAAATATTATAGGGGTCGAACCCTCTTATGATTTCAGCATAGATGAGGTTGGAGATGCTAGAATGCACTGCGAATTCCTCAATTTTCTTGACATTTTTCAACACGAACTCCCCTACTTTCCAAGGCAAAGGAATAAACTGTTTTTTTTTTCTTCTTTTGCAACAGATGGAACCAGTAATTGTATTGTCGTGCTAACTCTACAAAAAACATTATGTCCGTAATGTGACATGGAAGGAGAGCAGGTATTTCCATGGAGCCAAAAATTCTTATGACAGTGTAATTATCCAAATGTTCAAGTGTCCCCTTCCTGTGCAAAAAACTGGTTGCTTGTTCAGATATGGGGGGAGCATCTTCTCCTAACAACAAAACTTTGAAAATAGACACGAAGCCATTAAAAAATTCATAGAAACAGTGGGAAGCCTTGTGCTTCCACAAGGCTTGGTACCAGAACGTTATTGGGTGGAATTCGCAGTTGACATTCTTGGAGAGAGACAGTTGTGGAAACCGACCAAAATGCGTTATCGTAAAAAATAAATAGGACGACATATACAATTTCTTTTCCCTTTTGAAGCTTGAAAATTGGGAACAAATTTCATGGGAAATTAACTTGCCCCAATAAAAAATGGCTTGTTCGTTGAATGTGAAATACAAAATATAAAGAGCCATCCGAGAAACAGTTGTTGTGGAATTCTGTCCCATTATTCTTGTAAACTGCCAAGCAATAGAGAAATGGATTTCTAAATGCACTAACCTGGAAGCTTGTAATATCTTCAGGAACTAGAAGCGGGTTTTCCCATAAATGGGGCAAGAGGTCCAACCCGTTATTATGATTTACTAAAAACTGTTTCGAATCTTCTCCTTTGAACGTCAATGTTGGCTCCGACAATCTTAGCATCTGACGAAAGACCTGAGGTGACAAAGATATAGAAGAACGGTCCCACAGTAGAATAATTCTTTTGTCTAAAATAAATTTATCGGCGCACCAAGAGACCAGGTCCTTACAATAAAAAACCTCAGGGACACAGCCTACACGAGCAATCCCAGAGGTTCAAATTACTTGGTTCTCTGCGGCAGAGGTTGAGTAATAAGAATATGCCCTGGACCACTGGAAGTTCTGGTCCTCACACTCGAATATGTTCGTTGTATCTCCATAGAACTGTTGTCGAGATGATGCCATAGGTTTATGAGAACCTTGGTTTGCTCCAGATGATGGTTGAAATGAATAGTTAGAGCCGATAATGTAACTCTCAGCTAAATCTTGGTTAAATGCTTATGAATGGGAAAGCTCCTCGAGCCTTTCGCTGATTAATGACAATCTGTATGGGTGGTCCATGATGAATTGTTAGCAGTAAAGCTTAGTTATTGCATATTTAGAAATGCGAAGGTGGTGGGTACAATGAAGAGCAATTAAGGATTGGAGGTTTCATGAACGTGCGAAGGCCACGATGTGCGAACGACATTTCATGATTTTGAAATCAAAACTCGGAAGGGATAATATAACCCCCCACAAATATTGGTTTAATGCGCATTAATAGGAGATCTCCTCGAGCCTTTCACCCATCAATGACAATCTATACGGATCCTATATGATGAGCTGTTACAATTAAATGTCAGTAATTGCATATTTAGAAACAAGATATGTGTATATATATATAACTAATTTTTTTCTTTTATTATAGACAAGTGCGAAGGTGATGAAGATGGGGGAGAGAAAGGAAAGAATGGCAAGGTCTGAAAAGCGGTTTGACGGGATTCAAAAAAGGGTTACGGGGATACACAAGAGAGGTGAGTGTTCCACGATCAAATTTTATGTATCAGAACTTTTGACTGCAAAACGTGTAAAACAAAAGAGATCATGATGGGGCAGTTCAGCGACCGGTTTCTATATTTGCAGAATTCCGGCAAAGTTGCTAAGTATGGAATAGGGAAGTGGTCGGGCGGACTTCTTATTAGAAGCGAGGATTGAAGTTTTCATGAAGGGACCAACTCGATGACGCGAAAATGACATTCCATGATGTTTGAAATTAGCGCTTGCTAATTGCATGCCTACAAATAAGATCTTATATATAATTGCTAATTGCTAATTGCAAAGGGGCGCGAGCACATGAAACAATGACTAGGAACTGAATATTTCTTCAACCCACCAAACCGACGATTTGCCAAAGAAATTCAAAGAAATGGAGAAGAATGGAAAGCAGACAGATGGGCTTGAAAATGGGGTGACAATAGTTCCACAGAAGACGGAAGGACCCGACGGTTAAATTGTAGTTCTCGGAAGTTTTTAATGCAAAATGGATACCATAGAAGAGGGAATGATAGGTGGAGCGTAATATGGAAGAGGGTATGATTTGAGTCCAGTTGTAAATTTGTATATCACGAAAGTGACGGTACTGTTCGCAGGGCATGGAACAACAAAAGTCCAATCTAGAGCCCACCTACTAGGAATTGATGGTCGAGAAGTGTCTTCGTCTATCAATTTGTCTATCATAGAACTCCGAGGCATTTTATTAGCTAGCTAGCCCGCAAGTCCGACTGTTAGTTTGTATAGTGCAGAACTGTGGGTGTTGTTTGCAGGGCACGAAACTATAGAGGAAATACTTTGCCCTTTAATATAACATTTGTGGCGCAAATGTGGTATGGCTTGTTTTAGCACTTTTCCATCCGTAAACAATGACAATCTTGAGCTTGCAAGCCCTGGAGCCAGTGTGTCAATTTGTATATTGCGGATGTTCGAATGTTGTTTGGAGGTCACGAAAAAGTACAAGTACGTATCTACCACAAACACAGGCACAGGATCCACATTATGCAACATCCTTGCAGTTTTCTCCTCGATGAATCATCCTGTGGTGAAATTTATAGTTTTCAGAAGCTTCTCGTGAGGAAGAAGACGAAAAATGTTGTAGGGAAAATGTAATATCCCTTAATTGAAACCGCCTTTGCATAGTCAAAAAAAATTCAGGGACACAGGTTGCACGTGCAATTTCAGAGGCCCAAATTAGTCCATTCTAGGTGGAAGGAGGTGACTAGTAGAAAAATGACTTCTAGCAATGAGAGTTCTGGACGTCATTCCCGAAGATGTTAATTGTATATCTAGAGAAGAGGACAATAGTCTCGCAAGTGAATAATTTTTTGGCTTGAAATATATCTCTGGGAGCATCAACATATCATTTCTTTACAGTGAAACTCTTCCTCCCAGAACGAACTAATTTCGAACTCTAGAATTCCTAATTTCACGCTGCAAAGCGGCTATTGCGTTTAGCATCGGTTTCTTTTCTGAAACTCCTTTTGGTGTTGTCAGGACCGCCATCACCGAGCCGGGAAGTTTCACCCGTTATGGTTTATTTCAATTTGGGCGCAGTAGTGGGAAGAGTCTCTGCATTTCCATCATCCATTGTCGTATCATCGGCCATAAGATCATCTTCTTTCGACTCGGAATCCATGACATCAACCTCTGCGTTAGCCATGAATGCAACTGGGCAGGTTCTCTGAGCAGGCAGGGTTGCCTTGGAATTCTTTGGCTTGAAATATATCTCTCGGTGTACCAAGGGACCATCTCCTTTTTTGCTCCTGGGCGGAGGGAGACGAGTAGTAAGAATATGCCTTGGAATAATGGAACCTCTGGCCATTATGTCCGAATGTGTTTACTGTATCTGAACAGAACTACTGCCACAAGCTAACGAAAATTTCCATTTGCTCGAGACGATGTTTGAAATGAAAATCGGGGAGGGATAATATAAGCCTCCGCAAATTATGGTTTAATGCATATCAATGGAATATCTCCTTGAGCCTTTTGCCGATCAATGACAATCTCCAGGGTTCGTGCGGAATGAGATGTCACCATTACAACTCACTAATTGCATAATTATAAAAAAATGCGAAGGTCACAGTGATGACGAATAGAGATTAAGAATTCAAAATTTCTTAAAGGAGCCAACCCACCACCGCACAAAAATAGATTGCATCATGTTTTAAATGAATACTTGGAAAGGATAACATACTTCTGTGCAAATCTTAGTTTAATTCGTAGTAATGAAAAATCTTCTCCGGATTTCCGGACATTAATGACAATCTTAACGGTCCCTGTAGGATGAACTAATAACATTAAAGCTTAATTACTACATATTTGGAAAAAAGTACGAAGGCAACAGTGATGGCAAATTGCGACGAAGCATTGTACATTTCATGCACCCACCAACCCGCTAAACCGATTCCAATAAATACCTAAGTATGGAAAGCGGTCGGGCGGGTTACAAAAGAAAAAGGGTAGAAGATATACCCAGGAGACATGAAGGGTCGATGGTCATATTGCATCTCAGTGACAGATATCGGTCGTCAATTTGTAGGTCGTGGAATTTCGGCTGCTGTTTGTGCGTAGGGGAAAAACGGAAGCACAACGACGAGAGGGTAATTTGTATATCATCAAACTTCGTGTTCTGTATATAAAAGCATGGGACATTGGGAAAATGACCAATTAAACAAAAAGAGAAAGCATATGAGATGAAGGGGGGTTTGTTTGCTAATTTGTAAATTGCAGAAGTTTGGGTGCTAGTTGCACGCGACAAAACAATGGAAACACAATGTTAAACCTGCCTATGCAGGAACCCGCGATTGAATATGTACTATAAAGTATGAACATGAGATGTTATAGAGCATGTACGGATCTCGCATTCCATACTTGGCCACTTTTTGGATCACGGGTTCTCGGACTAGCGGGATCTAAATTGGGCATCCATTGTTCCATGGTCTACAAATAACATCCATAATTCCGCGATATACAAATCGGCCAGCGGATTTGCGGGCTAGCTTGGGCAACATTGCACTCATTTTTTTCGTGTCATACAAACAACACTCGGAGTTACACGATATACAAATTGACAGACGGACTCCAGGGCTGGCGGCCTCGAGAATGCCATTGTTTACGGATTCTAATCCCTATCAAGTATTTAACATTATCTAAAAACATTATTTTGAATACTAAATTATTAATATTAAATATTGATATTGTACAATTTAATTAGACAAGGACGTTTGTACAATATGAAACGGGGAAGTCATCGGTCGGTGGGGTTGGTGATATAAAAGTAAGTGAAATATGAACACGTGAATCCGCCAACTTCCTTACCAAGAAATTTTCCGAAAAAAACAAGGAATACATAAAATCTACTTTTAGAAAGTACGGACATGAGATTTTATAGAGCATGTATTGTTCCTGCATTCCATACTTAAGCCAATCTTTGGATCACGGGTTCTCGGGCTGGCGGGCTAAAAAATGAGCCTCTATTGTTCCGTGACCTACAAATAACACTCAAGAGTTCCACGATATACAAATTGATAGGCGGACTTGCCGCCTGGCTCGCTCAACATTGCATTTCTATTGTTCCATGTCGTTCAAACACAAATTCACAGATGGACTCCAGGGATGGCGGGTTCAACCTTGCGATTGTTTACGGATGTTGATCCCTATCAACTATCTAACACTACCTAAAAATATTATTTTCAATACTAAAGTATTAATATTAAATATTCATATTGTACAATTTGATGACATAAAATTATAAAACGATGTGAAATATCTTATTTCAAAGAAAAACCCGCGTATTCGGAAACTTGCGTTCCAAAATTTTTGTATAATATGAAACGGGCAAGTGGTCAATCAGGCTGTTGATATAAAAATGAGTGGAAATTTGAACACGTGTATCCGTCAAGTTCTGCACCTAGAAAAGTTCGCAAGAAACGAGTTATACATACCAAATATGCACTTTTATAAAGTATGGGCATGAGATTTTATAGAGCATGTACGCAACCCTCATTCCATACTTAGCCACTTTTTGGATCGCGGGTTCTCGGGCTGGCGGGCTCAAAATTGGGCCTTTGTTGTTCCGTTCCTTACAAATAGCACCCAGAGTTCCGCGATATACAAATTGACAAGCAGACTTGCAAACTATTTGAATTTTAATGGCTTGCTATCGATGCATTAGCATAATTGGACTTGGGCTAGTTTCTATTCGTTTCTTACAATATCAAATGGAGAATCGATCGATCAGCCTAGTGATATAAAAGTAATTGAAATATGAAGTCATGAATCCTCCAACTTCTGCAGCTAGAAGTTTTCCGAAAAACAAGTAATACATACTAAGTAAGTACTCTTATAAGGTATGGACATGATGTTTTGATAGAGCTTGCACGGATCCCATAGAGCTTGCAAGGATCCCACATTCCATACTTGACCACTTTTTTGATCGCGGATTCTCGGTCTGGCGGGATCAAAACTAGGCCTCTATTGGTCCGTATCCTACAAATAACACCCATAGTCCCGCGATATACAAGTTGACAGGCGAACTTGCAGACTGTCTCGTTCAACATTGCAGTTCTATTGTTCCGTGTCTTCTAAACAACATTCAGAGGAAACAAGTAATACATACTAAAGATGTACTTCTAAAAAATATGGACATGAGATTTTATAGAGCATGTACGGATCCCTCATTCCATACTTAGCCACTATTTGGATCGCGGGTTCTCGGCTTGGCGAGTTTAAAATTGGGCCTCTGTTGTTCCATTCCCTACAAATAGCACCCACATTTCCGCGATATACAAATTGAAAAGTGGACTTGCAAGCTATTTGAATTTTAAGGCCCTCGTGTTCATGTCATAACACATTTGGACTTGGGCCAGTTTATATTCGTTTATTACAATATCAAATGTGGAAGTGGTCAGTCGGGCTGGTGATATAAAAGTAAGTGAAATTTGAAGTCATGAATCCGCCAACTTCCGCACCTAAAAGTTTTACGAAAAATGAGTAATACATACTAAGTATGTACTCTTATAAAGTATGGACATGAAATTTGTATAGATCATGTACAGATCCCTCATTCCATACTTGGCCACTTTTTGGATCGTGGGTTCTTGAGCTGGGGGGCTGAAAATTGGGCCTCTATTGTTCCATGACCCACAAATAACACCCACAATTCCGTGATATACAAATTGAGAAGTGGACCTGTGGGCTGCCTGGCTCAACATTGCACTTCAATTGTTCCGTGTCCTCCAAACAACACTCAGAGTTCCACGATATACAAATTTACAAATGGACTCCAGGGCCAACTTCCGCACCTATAAATTTTTCGACAAACGAGCAATGCATAGTAAGCATGTACTTTATATGGACATGAGATTTTATAGAGCATGAACGAATTCTTCATTCCATACTTAGGAACTTTTTGGAGCATGGTTTCTCGGCCTGGCGGGCTCAAAATTGAGCCTCTATTGTTCCATGCCCTACAAATAGTACCCAGACTTCCACAATATACAAATTGACAGGCGGACTTGCGGGCGCTTTGGCTCAACATTGCACTTCTATTGTCCTGTGTCCTCCAAACAACACTCGGAGTTCCGCGATATACAAATTCACAAAAGGAATCAAGGAATGGCGGGCTCAACATTGCGATTGTTTACAGATGGTCATCCTATCTAACATTATCTAAAACCATTTTTTTCAAATACTAAATTATTAATATTAAGTATTGATATTGTACGATTGAATTACATAAAATTATCAAAGGATGTTAAATCGCTTATTTTAAAAAAAAGGAAGGAAACAAAAGAAAGTTTTTTAAAATTCTATCACTGCAAGCATAACAAGGACCAATTTGAATTTTAAGGGCCTCTTGTTGATATAATAGCACAATTGCACTTCGCATAGTATATATTCGTTGATTTCAAATTATTCCAGGAGATTAATTTTACCAAGTTCATGGATTAAGAAAAAATGCTAAAACAACGACCAATTTGAATTTTAAGGGCCTCTTGTTGATATGATAGTACAATTTCACTTCACACAGTATATATTCATTGATTTCAAATTATTCCAGGAGATTAATTTTACCAAGTTCATCGATCAAGGAAAACTGCCAAAACAAGCCACATACTACATTTGCGCCACAATGCCATATAAATTATTAGGCGAATTTGCGGGTTAGCTGGCTAAAAAATTCAATTCTATTGTTCTGTGTCCTCCAAACAACAGTCGGAGTTCCGTGATATACAAATTGACAGATGAATCACACAACCAAGAACCAACTAAACTTCAAACATGCCGCAAGCAAGTTCCCAGAAGGTTCCATGGAGCAGGATGCATCCACCTTTGCACCAAACAATTTCATATACAAAGAAAAGACGTAGCCACATTCATTTTTCTCTTGCATATGGTATATGTTCCCAGTAGAAAATAATCGGGGCCATGGGATATATGGGGTTTGTTGCCATGCTTCCCATTTTTTGGACCGAACAATGTCCGATGAACATTCATCTGGATGTTGAAGAAATATTACAGAGACACATGAGGTATTTTCGTTTCCTGACAAAGTTTCATATATATTTTTTTCCCTTCTTCAACCGATATGAAAAATTGCATTGTCCTCATTTAAGTTGAATTTGCTGTGTATCCGAAGGTCCTGCATCATGTACACACTGCTTGCCTTTTTCTGTAGATATGTTTCATACGACAACTCTGCCAACTTAGGAAGCACATTTTCTAATAGAGGCTGCCTAACCGTACAATGCACGGATGTGTTGTCCATGGTTCAGACGACAACATTGACACAATGTCAATATATATATGGACATTTTTCACCGCATCGCAGACAATCAATCGTATCATCACTTATCAAAGCAGAGGCAGAAGCAGGATAGTTGCATTTTTCACATACAAGTTCAAAGGGGGCCGAGTACATATTGGATGCAACTAAAACACCTTCAACCTGGCAACGCGAGCATATGAATTAATACATTGAACAATATAATACACAACTGCACCCCCTCCTCCCCTTAAAAAAATAAAAATAAATAAAACAGGGCGCATAAATTTGTTCAAGGCTATTTCTACAAGTAAAGTGAGGATGATTTTGTGGATGTATACGCACAACAGTTGTAGAGATATCTATTTTCTTCAGATCCTCTACTATATCTGCTCGCAACTCTGTTACAAAGGTTGCCTAGGTTGTCTGAAAGATCCTTTCTCTAACATCCCTTTTATTTGTTATATTTTTGAAGAGCATAAGTGGAATCTTCCCTTTATGCAATTACTGCTCCATTGACGAAAACAAAATTGAATACGTATCGAACAATTGCAGTTGCAACATGGAACACTGCAATATTTGAGTAACTTACCCGAGATACATGCACATGCGAAAATAAAGGATAAAACGAAATATTAAAATCGGTACCATTGCCTTGTCATTGTCCGAATCTCCATCCTTTATATGGAGAAAGTGTTGCGAGCCAAGGTTTATTGCCAGTGTGACAACTGCGCCAATTGTTCTGATTGGGTAAATGTCAGTGCTCTGTGCAAGCTAGCTGATAGTCGAGTCTGGGACGAAACGATATTCTTAACAAACAACAAAAATTTTTTCCACAATACTTGTTTCGTTGAGTGAAATAATTCGATCACAATCACCACGGTCATATACTATTTTGGGCAATATATTAAAATTTGTAATGGATATTCCATTACCCAACAATATTTTTTCTGCATGTTTCTGGACAAGTTGTGGAGGAATAGTTAGTGCCACTGTCATCATGGCCTCCTTGTCTGTCATGTCAGCACACATAATGGATCTACTTTTGTTTGCCTTGTCCAAGTAGGTGCTATAGACAACCATTATGTCCCCGACGAACACTTGTCTAGTTCAGTGGTTGTTCAAGCCCTCTATTGATAGTACTTTAGATGTTACAACTCTAGACCTAGTGACATTTTTTGAACATGAAAACTAAAGTGAATAACACTGTGCATATATATATATATATATATATATATATAT
>JASDQU010588907.1:32848-47710 GCA_032191745.1 Picea mariana | reverse complement strand
TGTATATATATATATATATATATATATATATATATATATATATATATATATATATATATATATATATATATATATATATATATATTGTATTCTTCTTTCACTGGCATAAATCTACAAGTACACGCATAGCTTCGATGAACTATGGAGGCAAAGTGTTGCAACCACACCTCTTAGTCTACGAAATATGCAACACATTCAACGTCTCGCTTGTACTTGTTGACACTTCTTGTGAGCTGCAAACCATGTATTGTAGATGACATCAACATATTCACCATGCCATAAATGAATATATAGCTGAGGATATTTGTTTGGTAAACATAGTAAGAGCAGAGCATATGCATATTTACCTTTGGCCTTGTCAGTCTGGTGATGTCTGGGATGACTGACTGCTCATGCACATGTCACTAGTCCAACTTTTTCTGATTCAACCAAGTGCAGATGAACATAAAGAATAAACAAGCATATGCATTGTATATTGTCCATCAGAAGGAATAAATAACCATAAAATTGTATGCATATGATATTTTTAACTGGAAAAATGTTTAACAGTAAACAGGGGATGAGGGCGGGGCATCACGACCAATCTGTAATCTCGGACCCCCGGAAGACAGGGAAACAATCTTGAACCTTCCAGCCTGACATCCACAATCGATAAAGTGGGTAACTATGGATCAAGGTAGAAGCACGACCATAGGTGTGAAACCGTTAGTCCGCCAACCGATGCACCAAGGCATTTTCAGAAAGAACACTAAGCAGATGAATTAGAAAACAAAATGGATAATAGAAAATGGAAAAAATAGAAATAGGGAGGGCAGAAAGGCCCATTGCTGTGAAGCCATCATTTTCAATTATAATATTATATGCCCCTACCCAGTTTGTATATTTAATTTACCAGCACGATTGGTATACCTTTTACAATATTGTACCACAGAACCCTTTACTGTTGCACAAAACAATTCATCTTCCTGTCCAAGCAACCTATTTTTCCAAGGCAGCAATGTCGATTATGCAATGGACATGAAGGCAAGTTAGTATGAAGACAAACATCTAAAAGAAAGAGAAATTGGTCTATTTACCCGCCAAAGAGTCCATCGCCCTCTCCAGCCATTATGTTTGTTTAAATGCAGCAATGCAGCGAAAACACAATGGACATGAAGTAGGTTAGTATGCAGGAAGACATGTATTGAAGATAACTTATAATGAAGACATACATGTAAAAGAAAGATAAACAAGGTTATTTACTGGCGAAAGAGCCCATCGTCATCTCCAACCACTTTGTTTGTTTAAATGTAGCAATGCAACGAAAACACAAAGGACATGAAGCAGGTTAGTATGCAGGAAGTCATGTAATGAACATAAGTTACCATGTAGGAAGGCACACAACATGTACATATAATAAACTAAGTGAACACATATACAAAAAATAAATGAAATACAAAACAATGCAATATGAAAAAACAGTACAAGAATCCACCTTTCTATATCCTCTTCAACCGATGCAGTCAAGATTCCGTCATTTTCTCCATCTATTCTGTTTGTTTGAATGTGGGAACACACAAAATACAACGAACATGAATGGAAGCTGGTATGCATAGGAGAACAAGCAATATGTACATATACCAAAAGAGACTCAATGAACAGTCTCGAAGATAGGCAGAAACATGAACCTTTGTGCTTCTCCATCCATAGCTATAAACGTGTAATTTTTTTTGCCTTGCCCAAAATATATTACAAGCCACAAAATATTACGAAATTGCATGGTCGTAGCTAAATGATTTCTGGTTTTCCGTGGAAAATTATCCATATATGCTTCCACCGATTGAAATACATGTTCTTTATCCTCTACACAGATTGTTGTGCCCACGATACAAGTTTTTGGTTTTCTGTGGCAAACTACCCAGACATGCTTCCAGACATCAAAATATAATCTTGCAAAATCTTTGTTTTACATATCATAGCTCAAGTACAACACAAATTTTATCATGCGCACATCGGTCTGTGTAGAGGAGAAAGAACATGTAATTTCATATGTGCACATCTGACCATACATGGTTTATAAATGTACCCTGCATATGCTTTATTCTAACAAAAAAACAATGCATATTGCAATTTCACATGTAATCCTCCAACAATTTTGCATGCAACTATTTTCTTTCATGCCACCACTGAAGCACCAACAAAATCTCACAGAAGAACAGATATCGACCTCGGTAGACAGGGAAAATAACACAATTGCATGTTGACTCCTGGGTGCAGGGGCTGAACACCGTAAAGCGCCCCAAAAAACAATAATAATCCACAAAAAAAAAAAATCTCCAACCACCAGCACTGGACCCCAACCTTGCAAGGCTGAATCAAACAAAAGAAAACAACAACAAGCACCAAACCAGGGAGAAAGAACGGACATGTCAAACTGCACTCCCGAGGGACCCAAAGCATAAAATGGAGCCAAACAAATAGAACCAGCAACCCATGAACCAACAAATCAACAAGAACCACCGAGCCAGTAAACAACATATGTATCTCCAATGATTACGAAACTGCAACCGAAGCACAGAAGGAACCGAAAAAATACGACTACCATGCCACTACAAATAAGCAAACATTCTTACTTCCAAATTGCAAACACTAAACAACAAACAAGGAATAGAAAATAAAACCATGGCATGGAAACTTACTCCGAAACAACGAAATGCATAAGCGCGGGTCGAATCAAGAACTAAACAACAACAACTAGCAACTGACGAACCAACGGAGATGAAGCACTCAACGAACCGGTAAACAATGTATGTATCTTCAACGATGACGAAATTGCATTGCAAAGGTAGAATAAGGATGAAACATACAATGGCTATTCAACTAGCGGTGAACAACAACAGTGTGCAAATTCACTGTAACATTGTATGGAAAATTTCGAGGAAAAATGTACTCCGAGAAGCGTATTTAGATAAACATTTAAGCCTATCAGGCTGTCTAAGGACCTTGCAGTATGCAAACATTTAAGCTGTCAGGCCTGTTGGAGGACCTCACATCATGTAAACATTTAAGCTGTCAGGCCTATTGAGGCGACTCGAAATAAGTGTCAATACATTTTAATACAAATACATGCGGCAATGACGTTATAAATAGTGGAATTCTCAATCACTATAAAGCTTGGATATCAAAACATTTCAATGTGATTAGTACAAATAAAAACTTACAGATATATTAAACTAGTAGAAAATGCTAACACAAACATTCGAACTATTGCTAGCATTAATTCACCTTCAAGAAATACATACGAAAAATATATTATTCAAAAAGACTGTATACGAGAAAAAGTTTGGATATGTTTCCATATAAAACATTGGGAATAGCGAAGCCAACAATAAGACCTCCAATCTCTTATCCAATCAGATTAGTACATATATGCTACTTTTTATTATATAAAAAATATATGCTTTTAATTCCCTAGCTCCAACAATAGGTATTATGCAAATATTTCTTGTCAAAGGACAAACTAATATGTAGTCAACGAATTATCGATCTCTATAGTCCCTCTATGCCTATGGCAGGGACTAATAGCTAACTTTTTAAGATGGTTAAAAAATAGATTAGGATGTTTTTAATGAATGTGTAAAATTCAAAATGATAAATACATACAAATTTCTAATTCAAAGGGAAAAAGGTACTATATAAATAGAAATTAAGAAAACTTTTCAGTTTATGTAAGCAAGATTTTAAGAAAATTTGGAGGAAAATTCTGACTAGTAAAACTAAAGAAAACAATATGAATTCCTATCTTAAAAATATTTACAAATCCCTTAATGTCATGGACGACATTCAAACCCTTTTTACAGAGGAAGAAGTTTTTTCAATAGAAGACATAGAGTTTGGGATTAAGTGGCTCACAAAAGGGAAAACTAAGGACATCAAATGCTACCAAGCTGATATCTTAAAAATTGGAGGGCCTATCCTCATCCCTCACATCCATAAGCTCTTCTTCAATTTAATAGTTAAGTAAGGCTTCCTTAAACCTTGGACTCAAAACCTCATTGTACTATTTTTAAAAGTGGGGATAAAAACAATCCCTCTAGTTAAAGGACCATTATGATTAGACCCATTTTAGACTATTTATATGGAATTATTTTGGAAAAGAAGATCATTGTATGGTGAGAAAGCCATGAAAAAGGAGCTAAAGAACAAGCCAAATTTAAGAGCTATCATTCAACTACAGACCACCTTATTACGCTTAGGATCATGCTGCATGAGAGTGTATTAATAATAAAACCAATCTTCTTTGTTGTTTCATTGACTTGAGAAAATATTTTGACACAGTGCCTAGGACTAACCTTTGGAATAAGTTAGAAGAGATAAAAGTTCCTTCCAAGTTGAGACATGCTATGATAAGGTTGTATGAGAATGTTATTGTCAAGTTTAGGAACACTAAGGGATGATCAGAAGAAATTGATTGTAATATATGAGTTAAGCAAGGTTGTCCCCTATCCCCTACCCTTTTTGGCGTATACATTGACAAGTTAAAGGGTTATTTGTAAGAAGCAAGTTATGTCAGCCCAACTCTTGTTGGTATAACCATCGTCCTTCTTATTTACGTCGATAATAGTTTTTTATGGAGAGGAGTCCCTATGATCTTGACTAGCAACTAAAAATCCTCAAGGATTTCTACTCTAGTACAAGTATGACTGTTATCTTATGACTAAATCCAAAAAATATCATTTACAATAATTTTGTGTATAACAATAATAGTTGGGAGGAAGTGACTTCATACAAATATCTCAGAATCAATCTTCATCACAAGCTAAAATGGAACTATAACATTAAGAAAATGACAAATGGAGGGTGGAAAGCTTATTATGGACTTGAAAACAATTGTAAATCAACATACCTTTGTAAAGCTTATTATGGACTTGAAAACAATTGTAAATCAACATACCTTTGTAAAGCTTATTATGGATAAGAAGAAGCTCCTCTTTGAGACTCTCATCAGTGCTATTATCTTATAGTGTTGTGAAGTTTGGGCTACAATATCTCTAGAGAATCATGGAGAAAGATAGAGCGAATCCAAAAGTTTTTTATAAATCATAATATCTAAATTAAAGTAAATACACCCTATCCTATCCTCCGCATAAAATTGATCATTTCCCCCATTGAGAGCATGGATATGAATAGGTACTCAATGTACAAGAACACGATAAACAACATGGAAGATAGGAGGCTTCCTAAGATTGGTTCAAACTCTAGTCAAAACCACTTGTGGCTCAAGTGGGGGTGGCATAAAGATGTCAAGTCTTGATTAAATCATTGGAGATTAAGGGAAGATGTCACTCTATAGAATAACGATAATATTAAAAATATTATTACATCTAAATTTAAGGAGAAATTCTGGTACGATAAAGAATTAGAGGATAAAATAAAATAAAGATATTATAAGGAGGTGATCAACCCTAATCTAGAAGATCAAAATGATCTCTATATTTTGACTAACATAAAGAAGAAAATCAACATTGCTAAAATAATGACAAACTCTCACGAGCTCCATAGTGAAAGAGGGTGTTAGGCAAATCCCAAAATGTAGTGGATCAAAAGAATTTGTCATCTTTATGACACTAAAAGGGTTGAAGATGGAAAGCATTTTCTCTTAAAATGTCATAAATACACCAAGATTAGATCACAATTTCAATTTATTTTTTTACAACACTGACCTTCCTAACCTTTTAACTCATCAAAATTATCGTGATCTATGAATGTTTGTCTTAAATATTTTCAAGAACAAAAATATTTTTTTTATAAAGAAAACCAAGTAGTTTTGGTGATCTAGAAACACTTCTCTTAAAGCTTTTCAAGCATAGAAATAAATTTTAAAGCAAACCAAGTAATTCCTTACCTTTCTTAACGTTCAATATATCAAATTTAGTTTCAATGAACATTAACCATTACCACCATCATCATATCAACAATAATTCTATTATTATTTTTAAATATATTAAAATTCTATAATTATTATAAAAAATATGTATTATTTATTAGTCTTATTTGAAACACACACAAAAAAAATGTATGAATGCCTTATTTCTAGGTATTATATTATTATTAAAAAAGCTCATAAAACTAAAACTAAGAAAATATGCCCAGTGAGAAATGAAATTTGATAAGAGACAATAATTATTGCTATTACTACTAAAAAAATTATAAAAAATAATATTTTAAATTATAGAATTGAAAAATCAAAGTTATTCGTACTTAATAAGTCAAGTAATTTCATCAACTAAATTTGTTAATTTGTTTGTGTTGCATGGTTCACAATTACTCATTTTAAAAATATATAATAATTTTTATTGCTTTACTTGCACTAAAGTCATTAATACTTTTTCTTTCACTTTTATTTATTATGAAATGTGGTAATTAATTTTGGTTGGCCTTTTCCTTTTGGTTTAATTCAGGGTTTTGTTAATTTGTTTGTGTTGCATGGTTCACAATTACTCATTTTAAAAATATATAATCATTTTTATTGCCTTACCTGTAAAGTCTTTAATATTTTTTCTTTCACTTTTATTTATTATGAAATGTGGTAATTAATTTTGGTTGGCCTTTTCCTTTTGGTTTAATTCAGAGTTGAAATTGAGTTTATCGAAGTTATTGTTAAGTCTATGTAAATAATATCAATGTTAAGAAACTTTTCTATCAATTTTTTTTTTTTTTTTCATCAAATAATATTTTTAATTAGTTGAGATTGCAAATCACTATAATCTATAATCTTCAATTATGCATCATTATTTTGCAATTGCATTTTGGTTGGTCTTTTCCTTTTGGTTTAATTCAGAGTTGAAATTGTTGAAATTGAGCTTATCGAAGTTATTGTTAAGTTTATGTAAATAATATCAATGTTAAGAAACTTTTCTATCAAAATATTTTTTTTTATGTTTCAGCAAAATATTTTTAATTAGTTGAGATTGCAAATCACTATAATATTCAATTATGCATCATTATTTTGCAATTGCATTTTTTTAATTGTTATTATTTATTTGTAAATTTACCTTATTTTTTATTTTTTTAATTATAAAACTTTATATAACTTTATATTTATTAGGACACTTATGCAAAGCCAAAAACTATATTGAGTAGCTTAGTTTATCCTTATTAATAATATTCCATAGGTGTACATTGAATATCTTAGTTTATCCTTATTAATAATATTTTGCAATACTTGATAATACTTGATAACTAAGTTAACTTAGATCATAAGTATAATTTATATCATATCGTTTAATATTTACTCTAAAATGTGTATTATTGATTATTTACCAATAATAATAATCTACTTAATAGTTTCATCAATTTTAACATAGAATTAAAAAGTACTTTTGAAATGAATTAAAGTTTACGTAATCTGTTTATTGAAAATATCAGATGGTTTAGTGTGTCGTTTTTCCTAGCGTATTTGTATGTTTGAGTGATATTTGATGTTGACAAAACTTTACATGAAAATTGTACGGTAGGCATTTATGAGTGTCTGTCGAATGCTCTCTATTTGTTGAGGTGTCTAACAACAATACCCTACATAATAAATAATATTTTTTTGATGTGCAATTTCCGGACAAAAACTTGTTACATCAAAATTCTAGGGTAGGTATTTATGACAATCTGTCTAATGCTTGTGGTTTTTGAATGCTCTTTGTTTTTTGAGGTGTATAGCAGCAATACAGTACATAATAAAATATGTTTTTCTGATTGTTGAATGCTCTCTATTTGTTTGAGGTGTCTAGCAACAATACACTACATAATAAATAATCTTTTTTCTGACGCGCAATTTTAGGACGAAAAAGTGTTACATCAAAATTTTAGGGTAGGATGGCAATAGAGAATGATTTTGCAATGTTGAAGCAAATTTTTTATTCTTATTTTCTAAAATGTATATAAGTTTTGATATATGAGGAATACACTTGCAAGAATTGAACCTATGTGGGGAGGATAACAATCATTCCTCCAAACCACCTATGCTAAACCCTATCGACTCTTGCAAGCTCATATTGTATATATGTATGTTCTCATAGACTTACAACTCAAATGCGAATAAAGAAAATGGGTTTTGTTTTATAACTATTAAGATAATCAAAATGTGTGCATAAAATATATTTTAGAAAAAAACGTAAGAATCTTGCACAACCTTAGTATGTGTCCTAGAGTCTTAAGACTAAAATTTCCCTAAATTATTATACACAATTCTCATTCATGCTTAATAATGTAACATAAAAATTGATAGTCATTAAAAACAATAAGTATACCTAGATGGCATGTACATTCATAATAGTTTAGAAAACAAGAGTCACAATTTATGTTCCTAAGGGAATCGTTCTTGCATTTAGAGGTAGGTCGTCATGATCTTTGGGGGTGGCCTACCTAACACACAATTTTCCCGGAGAACTTTGTGGTTTCTCATTTTGACAATATATAGTCACTTTTGTTGCATTCGCCAATTACATTCGTTGCACTACTTGCATTGTAAAGTCCATAGTAATGATCCTTCAACTTCTATTTATTATAAATTGTGGTAACTCACTCTCGTTGGCCTACTTCAATCTTCTTTAGGTTTAATTGTGAGAAGTTAGAATTAAGTATATTGAGTCGTTATTAATCCTACACAAACAAAAACAATATTAAGATTTTTCTTTAGACCAAGATAATTTTAATGAGTTGAGGTGTTAAATCACTATGATCTTGAGCTATGCATCATTTCCTCGAAAATGTGTTTTTTTTTTTAAATAATTGTTTTTATTATTAAAGAAAAAATCTTTTATTGTGTGTTGTAATTCATTTGTAAAGTAATATTATTCTATTTGTTTTCAAACCTTTCATAAGAGGTAGGTACTAAGTAGCTTTGGTGCTCATTCCACTTTTTTTTTTTTAAGAAAAAAAGTCACTACATAATTTTATTAATCTGGTACATAATATTACATATTGAAGGTCCTTCCATCTGGTGCCTATAGGCACCTCGAATTCCCCCCCCCCAAAAAAAAACCTTACATCCCAAATGTCTCCCAAAAACATGGGTACATCTTTCCCTGCTTCCCTAATAACCCATGAATTATGGCTCTTAGTTTTGAGAGGGTAATCCGCCCATACCAACTTGAACAAAACATAACAGAAGAGTAAATTGCCCATACAAAAATCGTTCTAAGAGAGTAAATTGCCCATACTGACTTATACAAAACAAAAGAGTTAAACTCTGGGATACACAAAAAGGTTCGCTATCCGCTGCTTGATTACTACTAAGTCCCCTCAGGGGAGAGCCTTCACCAAGGGATGGTGCTAATCCGCCCACGAGGCTTAGAGGGACCTGCCGGGCTTGTGACAAGATGATGGGCATGGTCCTCATCCTGAATAACAATTGGGCTCTCCTAGGTCCCTAGGAGGTCGACCTTTTTCTGCTAGGGAATTTTCTGTTCCGACTTCTCATGTTGATCTTTATCAATGAAAGAAACACCAAATTTATTCTTGCATAAAAGTTCAAATTTGGCTTCCAGGAGTCTTACCGATTGTCTAAGTTGTTCACTATCCTATCGTTGTTGAGCCAATGCTTGGAGGACTTCATTCTGCTGCTGAACCATGGCTTGGGTTATTAAGGATTTGGTGCACCAGTACACCTTATCCAACCTGAAGTACTTTGTCTCACTCGTCCTCGTCTGACCATGGTATGGGATCCATCTTCGAGTCTTGGCTTGGATTTCCTCCTCTAAAGTCCAATGTTTCTTTATATTGACATCCCTCTGTAACCCCGCCATTTTCCACTTTTCCTTGTCCGAGAGTATGGACTGGAAATTTTCCTCAGCCTCTAACATGGTCGATTCCATTTTGACTGTCGAGCGGGTCCTCCTCTGGGGGGGATGGTGCTTGAATCTCTAGGTTTTATGTCTTGTACTTCCTGAACCTGACGCTTTTCCCCAAATCAGTTGGAGTTGTCCTAATGCCCTCCTCGTGTTCCCAAATCTCTTACGTCCATCTTCCTTCCCACCCTCTTCCACTGCCAACTTGGCTTTGGTCTGACTCTAACATGCCAACCTATGCTGGAATTTGTGAGAGAACGAGGAGACCCCCCTTAGTTCATAACTCAAAGGGGAATTTTCCACTGTGACGGGGGCCAAGGATCCCTTCCAGACTATTCCCTCTAAACCTCCTTATTTTCCTTACTAATCCTTTCCGAATCATTGTTATGGCTCTGCATAGCTTCTCTAACTCATCCTTTTCCCATGCACGTGGCATGCCAAGATGCTTCCTATTTAATAGGATTACCCAATCAGTCGAGGAGCTGACTTTTCCTGCCTGACTTAGCATGGGTTTTCATTATCCCATACATTTTTTCCTATTCTCTCCTCACGATGATGCTCCAGGTACTAAATCCAGACGCCATTGACATCATACTGGTAACATATTATACTAAATCTAGCTTCCTTGTATCATCCTGGATCTTCCTCCCTATGAAATCATTCTTTGCCAAGAATGGACTGAGTGAAGCTATTACTTTCGCTTCTGTCCAGAAGGGGTCTATCTACCAATTCATATGTACCTTCCTTTCATCGGTTGTCATTTAACATGAGGGAAGGACAAGAGGATCATTCCACTTCGCCAATTGTCTCCTCATTGAGACCTTGGGAGTCATTCTCCACTAACCTCGAAATTGTGTCTCTTAATGGATCTTGGCCCACATCATTTCAACTACACTTGTCCATACGTGGAGTTTGGTGTAGCACCACTTTTTCCAAATGATCCACCACTACATTCCCCTTGCACTTGACATGACTCAGGATGATGACGAATTTTCCTCTGATGGTTCTGGCTATCTCCGTGTAGCCATAAGAAAATTGCCAGTCCTCTGAGACCCTTTCTGGGTCAGTTCCATTTATGATTTTCCTTAGGCCCTCTGTGGTAATCCTGGAGTTCTTTTTTAGATTCATCCCCATGAGCATTCCACTCTATTCTACTTTGTTGTTGGAGTTGATCCCCAGCTGAATGGAGTATCCATACCTGATATTCCCCAACGAGTCTTTGAATAGGACGGTTTCTCCTACTTGGCTTGAGTTCCCCTTTGATGCACCATCATAATTCAATTTTATAAAACCTAGCTGGGGAGGTTCCGATTTCTCTTTTCCTATAGCCATGCTCCCCGACTCTCTGATTTTTTTCTGGCTGGATCTGGTCTATGGAATCTGCCAATTTTTCAGGGTCTCTATCTCTACTCTGGAGGGATTCCAGTCTTCATCCTGTAGGTTGAGGAAGTTATTTATTCTTGGAGGTTCCCTAGGAGACCTTTCCAAGTCTGCCTATGGTTGTTGGATTGATTCCTGAAGATCCTCCAGTTTCTCTGTTTCCAGGTATGTCATAAGATGAACCGAAGGAAGATTATCCATAGCTTATTTAAAATTTTGTTTCTGAACAGTTCTTCTCGCCATTCTTCTATAGTTTTGATTATGTCATGTTGAATTATGTTCAACATTTTAAATATTGTTGCACCCCTGTCCCAAAGCTTTGACACTTCCTTGCATTCGTTGAACATGTGGCTTGTTGTTTCAGCTTCTTGTATACACATCATGCATATGGAAGGACCTTCAAATCCACTTATTTGGATTTTTTCCCACGTCAGTTCTTTCCCGTGAGCCACTAACCATAAAAAGGTTGTGATTTTTGGTCATTGGTGAGTATTCCATATTTTTTCTCAAACTACCTTTGGATTTATATCTAGGGTTTCTTGAAGCTGATGATATGCTTCCTTGACTGTGAAGTTCCCATTACCTTTGTTCCCCTACCTCATGATGTCTGGGCATGGTTTCCAGGGTATTATCCTTTGGGTTAGTATTTGCTCCATTTCCATTCTTCCTGGCTCTAACCAGGTTACCGACCAATTTTCCAGGGTTTCCCACTGTCTGACCTCTATTTCCTATGGGTTCTTGGACTCCTCCTAGTAGTGATGAAATAGGGTCCAACCCGCTGCTTTGATCTCTCTTTGAAGATCAAGAGTGATCTCGTTGTCCTTTAGGGATGGTAATTGTTCCCATGTGTCATCCAAGAACAACGTTGATTTGCCATCGTGGATTTCCCAAATACTTTGGTTTTACACTATACCTATGTTCTTGCAGGCATAGTTCCAAATGAAGAAGCCTGGCCACATACCATCCAGTTGGATCTTATCATTGTCCCGAGCATTCTGGTTATATTTTTGATTCCATATCTGGGTCCACAGGTCCTTTGGATGTTTGTTCCATCTCCAGAGTAGCTTGGCTGGTAAAGCCTAGCATGTCCTAAGAGGATCTATGATTCCTAACCCCCCTTGCGATTTGGGAAATCATATGGTCTCTCAGGCTACCTGTAACATACCCGCTACCTAAATTTAGGTTTTTCGGACTTCTGTCGGACTCGAACCCCGAAAAATCCATGGAGATCCAGCGTAAGCTGGCTCTTTCTCTCTCCTACATGGCCTTCTGCACCTTGACCGTGGTCTTCCCTGCTCTTAATTTCAGTTATCGGGGTTTCGTCTTTCCCATTGTCAAGGGTTCTTGTACTCTGCAATTCCCGATCGTCGATGAACTCCTTTTTGGCCTTAGACCCTCCCTGGCTAGGCTCCTAGTCCATGCGACCGTGCATTCAAGATCGCAGCCTTATAGCTTTCCTTTCGTCGGGGTTCGGGCTTTCTAATATCAAAGTGCATATGTCCACAGGATTCCCGATTCCTCGAATCCCGACTCTCTGGTTTGCTGACAGCTGGCCCCTCATGGTGGCACTATCCTCCTTCTCTAATGGGCTGACAGCCGGCTCCCACTCATCGGGGTTTCGGACTTCGCGGTTCCAAAATGCAGAGATTTCGTGTCCACAAAATTCCCGATATGTCGATCCTAGGCTTTCTTCGGATCTTCGACACGTGTCCTAAATGGATGGACGGTCCATGTTAAGCCCTGGTCCATGCGACCACCTCTCATATGGCCGCAGCCATATACTTCTATCAGAATTCCTCCTATCGGGGTTTTGACACTCGTGATGTACCAACGACTCGGTTCACCGATCCCTGATTCCGACACGTTCCTCTGCCACTCTAGCCTCCCGGGCTAGGTCTTTAGTCCACGTGACCAATGTCTCCGTGACCACAACCTTCCCTCTCGTCGGGATTTTGGACTTCGGTGTTTCACAATGTATGGACTTTTCGTCCCCGTGATTCCCGATCCTCCGAATCCCGACTAATTGACAGTTAGCTCCCACTTATCGAAGTTTCGCAGTTCGCGATCCCAAAATGCATACCCACTTTGTCACCAGGATCCCCGATATCCCGATGACCCAAACACCGATCAACAACTTTCTGTCGGGCCTTTCCTGATGGCGCCGATTGCTACCACGCGTCCTCCTCAAGACGGACGGTTCTGATCTCTTCGGGATTTCGAGACTTGTAATGTCCCAATTCCTTTGACCTCGGGAACTCCGATTTCCCGAATACCGATATCCCGATGAAGGTCGGGATGTCTGCTTGGTGTAAGAAGGGTTAAACCCCATGCACCTCCTATCCGATCTGACGGTTGACGGGTAAATGGGCCAAGATCTAACGGCCTAGATCCATCCCTCCCGCGCCCACTCCGGAGACTAGACTCCGAGTATCTTAACCCGATCCAACGGCTGATGGGATTTCCAAAGGGGATCCAATGGCTCAGATTGTCCCTCCTTATGTATTCCTCCACTAGTTTGTGGATGTGGAAAGATCAATGGTTCAAATATTCTTCTGGGCCTTGGGATCTACGATCCCGATTTCCTCGTTGTTCACGAAGATAGAGGGAAAATGGGGCAAGGTATGTAACTCCCTGGTTACTTTTGTCAATCTAACGGTCGTGAATGGCTATGGGTCGTCCGACGAGACCTCGTTCGTCGATTTGTTACCTATCCCCACACTGCTACCTCGGAACCTTAAGAGGGTCATTCCTCCTTGTACAGGATTAATGAGACTGGTGCATTCAAGTCCCTTTTCTGAGTTCTTGGTGAACCTTTCTAAGGAGGGGATCTCCATGAAGAGGTCTATACCGGGGCATTCCCAGGGGTAGATAAGGGTAAACAGCTTCCCGAGAACGGGCTGGAAGCCTAACTTAGTTCGACTCATGCCTAATTAAATTCATTTATCAACATAAGCCATGCGTGGTCATTCTGTTATAAGCATATATCTCACATTACTTATCAAAACACTGCACATACATTCTTATACTGTAATTGTTCACCATTACACAGGTTATGAGCATATATGTCAGCATATGAATTTCAAGATGCAATATGAACAAAACACTTATCAGAAATAACTTCAGAAGCGGGTGCGACTACTGAGAGGGGTGCTCGTTTCCACCCAACCGTAGGCTCAGCGACTCCCAACGGATTTACCACTAGCCACCCCCGAGCTGAGATCACGATGTTCTGAGACTGCATCTCTCTGTCTGCCAGTGACCAGGAGCGAAGGTTGCAATCCTTCCTCTCTGCTATCACTCACTCTGCGAAAAAAAATGCCCGAGTTCCCCTCGCGTCTGCCCCCTAATCGCTTCTGCCATACGCCTTATCCTCTCGCGAGGTTGCGTGTGGCACGATTACCCTCACGCCGATCAGGCCTGGTGGCTCTACAGATGGGTGGTTCACCATCCCATCCCTCATCAAGCCATCCGCCTACCAGCCTGCGAGACATTGAATTTTCAGGGCCAGCGAGCCGCTTTTGGTTCTTCGGGACAGTGGAGTCCAAATACGGTATTTAATTCTCGATGGAAGTTAACG
This sequence comes from Picea mariana, assembly GCA_032191745.1. NCBI lineage: Eukaryota > Viridiplantae > Streptophyta > Pinopsida > Pinales > Pinaceae > Picea > Picea mariana. Next base: position 32,932 of record JASDQU010588907.1, on the reverse strand, counting down.
CCACCTTTTCAGGTGCCCTCCACCGCCATCGTGGTCTCTTTTTCTGCACATCCCCTCTCAGCAGTCCTGTAATAAATTCAGAAT
>JASDQU010588907.1:18566-32798 GCA_032191745.1 Picea mariana | reverse complement strand
TCTACGGATGGGTGGTTCACCATCCCATCCCTCATCAAGCCATCCGCCTACCAGCCTGCGAGGCATTAAATTTTCAGGGCCAGCGAGCCACTTTTGGTTCTCCGGGCCAGTGGAGTCCAAATACGGTATTTAATTCTCGATGGAAGTTAACGCCACCTTTTCAGGTGCCCTCCATCGCCATCGTGGTGTCTTTTTCTGCACATCCCCTCTCAACAGTCCTGCAATAAATTCAGAATATCATTCACATTCATTGACCTTTTCCTCAAGGTCCCTTTACATCACATATTCATATTTATGAGTTTGCCATAGTTCTTGGCCAGTCCAGTTATATTTACAAGCTGGGGGAAACAAGGTGTTACACTACCAAGGCCCATTTCCTCTCCCTTTTCTCCCCCCCCTAGAGGAATTTTTGTTGGATGGCTCTTAATTGTTGAAGGATGATTGTGGGTTCCATCAGGACTGAGAAAAGATAGAGGGGCATGGCTCAAAGGACTGAATTTATAAAAAGAATCCCAGCAGGGAAGGAAAAGAAGTGGTGGGACCAACTGTTTAAATGATCATCAATTTTTGACAAGAGTTCCTTCCAGGTTGAGGCTTTGGGAGATTTTTCTATGAGGGGTAAGCCCATATAGGAGGACGGAAGGCTCGCTCATTGGAAACTAAGAAAGTGGGCAATATTCCTCTGGATAGAGATAGGGGTGTTCAAGAAGTAAACTTTGTATTTGTGATCGTTGATTTCCATTACCAACGCTACCATGAAGAGATTAAGGTTCTTTCTAATCAGTCGGGCTTCCTCAATTGTGGGCTTCCCCAAAAGTAGAGTGTCGTCCATGAATTGGATATGGGTGAGAGCTTATGAGTTTGAGGTGATTTTCATACCTTGCAACTCCTCTACAATTGTGGATCTCTTAATGTATCTACCCAAGCCCTCGGCAAGGATTATGAACAAGAAGGGGGACATGGGGTCTCCCTGTCTGATTCCCCTTAAAGCCTTAAATGTTTTCGAGGGGGATCCATTGATCAAAATCCTAAAAGAGGCAGAAGAGATCAGAGCCATGATCCAATAAATTCACTCCTTGTCGAACCCGAAAGCTTCTAGAAATTCCCGAAGGAAGTCCCAATTTATCCTGTCGTAAGATTTTGAGAGGTATATATTTATCAGCATACCCCTTCATTTTCAAGGAGTGGATGGTTTCATGGGCCACTATTGTACCATCCAGGATATGTCTACCTTCCACAAACCCTCCCTTTCATAGGGAGATAATTGATTGTAGGATGGGTTTCATCGTGTTAGCTATGACCTTCGTGATGATCTTGTAGATTACATTGCATAGAGAGATCGGGAAAAACTTGTCTGTTATTCTAGCTCCGTTTTCTTTTGGGTAAGGGTCAAGAATGTGGCAGTGAATGCCTGAAACATTGACTGTGCTTTCCTTGATTCCTCTACCACCTTCCAAAAATCTCTACCTATAAAGCTCCAATAGGTTTTGAAAAACTCCATTGTAAACCCATCTGGTCCCCAGGATTTGACCAAAGGCACCTCCGTGATCACATCCTCCACCTCTTCCATAGATATATGGCGAGTGAGACTCTTGTTTTGTTATAGAAATATCAAAGTTGGAATCACCTCTATTATCTGGTGGATTTCTTCCCTCATGTCCACTTCTATCTCTGTCAGAAGGGTCTTATAGTAGTTCATGAGCTCTGATTCAATTTCGTCATGATTCTCTGCCACTCTACCATCAGTTTTTTGGAGAGTTTCTATCTTGTTTTGGATTCTACGCCATAGAAGGGAGTTATGAAAGAATTTGGTGTTTATGTCTCCTTCCTGAAGCCATTGAACCCTATTTTTATGTCATAAAAGGATCTCTTCCCAGATGTCTCTCTCCGAGATTTTATGTTGTAGTTGGGTTTCCTCTAGTCACAAAAGCAGGGATAGATCATGGTGGATTATTTGTTGTTGCATCTCCTCCATTCTCCCTTCTAATTTTCTCCTTTCCTTCTGGATATTTCCATAAACCTACTTGTTCTATTTTTTAATGCATGCTTTTGTGTATTTTAGCCTCCACTGGAATTAGTACATTTTAGTCTCATAAAGGTTGGGTTGATTGTTCCACCATGTTGACATTATAGGGAGAAATTATGGACTTCTTGTCCATAATTTCTCAAATCTAAATGGTTTCGAGTGCTGGGGGTTTACGTCTCCTAACTGACTAGGATCGATCGGTGGTGTGAACCTGGGAAAGGTAAGATCTATGTTCCCAGGCCTTGAGAGTGATGGAAGAACTTCTCAGAAAATAGGAACCGATATAGCCTCTCTGCCACCTGCTTTGCCCCCCCACACCGGTTATTCCATGTGAAAATTCCCCCTTGAGTTGGGAGATCCACCAGGTTTAATTCATCCAGAACTTTCTTGAATCTTTATTTTCCAGGTCTAGTTTTCTAACCCCTCCTTTATTTTCCTCGAGGGTTTTTCTAAGGTTAAAGTATCCCCCTATTATCCAATGTTGATCGTGTAGGAGTTTCCCTAGCCGTACTAGGGTTCCTAGAAATCCTCTTTTTGCGTCCTCATTTGGGGGTCCATACACGTTGGATATGAAGCTTGTTCCCCCATTCTAAGGTCCTTATAATGCATGGTTAGGATCCTTGGACATTAATACACCCCTTCCACTTTGAAATTCTCTGGGTTCCAGATGGTTTTTAATCCTCTCACCACTCCTTCTGCTTCTATACAAAGCATTTCATTGTTCTTTCATATTTTGTGGGATATCTTACGCATTGTTTCTCCATCACACTTAGTCTCTTGTAATAGCATAAAATCTACTTTTTCCTGTGTTAGCTTCCTCTTCAACATTCTTTTCTTTGATGGTGCCTTTAGTCCCCTTATATTCCATGAGATTAATTTCATTATTAACACTTTGGTTGGGAATGGAAGTACTTCCCCGAAAGCCCCATTGCTTGCCATGAATCTATCAGTAGGGCTGATGTTTCCTCCAGGACTTGCTTGTGGGGTTTTCGACCTCTCTTCCTTTTCTGCCCTGTTGGTTTTTTCAGGTTCTTGAGGGTGTTGATTTTAATCCCCAAGCTCTTATCGAGGTTGTGGGCATCTCTTGCCCCCCCTTCTTACCCTCTCTTTTATTTAGTTCTCGATATAGTTGTCTAATTTGGCTCCCCTATAGATTATTTATCTCTTGCTCTCCATGGGTTTGGATGAGGGATTTGAGATCTACTTATGATTCCTCCAACTCCATGTTCTATGGTTCCTCCTCCTCCATTTCTTTTTGAGATCCCTCTATGTCTAAGGTTTCCTGCATTATAGTTCCCTCTTCCTTCTCAGGAGTTGTGGGGCTTGGAGGTTTCACTTTGAGGCATTTATGAATCTCATCTGTTTTCCTTTCTTCCAGGGTCGGATATGCAGCCAAGATGGCCAGGCTGTGTTCCTGTTTCTCCCCCTTTGTGTCTGGTTTTTCTTTGGATGCTAGTGCTTGGAAGTTGTTCGAACTTTTCTTAGATGTCTCTCTTGTGTTATGTTCTCCCTTTTTCTTTGCCTTCATCTTATTGGGAATATTTGTGAATCTCTCCCCATCTTTTTCCTCTCTCCCCTTTTTTTGTTTTGGGCTTGAGTTTTGGGGACATTCCATATAAATTCCCATGTTCATGGCATTTTCTGCAATGAAATGGGATGTGCTCGTAGTCTATAGGTTGGATCCAATCTTGGTCCTGAAATGATATCACTATTGATTCCATAAGGGCTCCAACTACATTCACGTACACACAAATTCTTGCGTATGAAGTGTATTTTCCTATTCTTGTTATCTCTGATGTTTTGACATACGAGCCCAATGTATCCCCTATTCCTTCTAGAGTTTCATGATGCCAAAATTCATGTGGTAGAGAATATAGTCCGATCCAGACCGGGGCCGATGTGAAGTCCTCCTTCTTAGGGGTGAACCTCTCGGTCCAGTATCTCAGATGTAGACAAACTGAATTAAATAAATATGGTCGTTCATCAAATATTATAATTCTATCAGCGAAGCAAGAGGAAATTATCGTAAAGAAGCTTTTCGATCCCAATTTGACGTTCATATTGACTTTGACTTTCCATTGGGTTTGAACCTAGAGCATGAGTGTTTTATTTTATGGCCATAGTCTCATGAACTTTTCGATAAGTGCATGGTCCTTCATATGTTGGATGTACTCTTCGATAAGCGGGGATGTAGCCTCGTACCTCGAGTTCTCCGTCATTTTCAGCAGACATCTGTTTTGCAACTTTTTGTCATGTTCTTGAGTTTGTCTGTCTTTCTGAGTTGGTTTCACCTTGTCCTTTCCTTTGTCTTTGGAAGTCAGTTTGGGTCCCCCTGACACTTCTTCCTTAAATGACTTCTTATTGTTCCCTTCTTTTGCTGCATGGGTTACTGTGTCCATGTCTATAGGTTTTGCCGCCTCCTTTTTGTTTACCTCCATTGTTATGCTAGTTTCAATCCTTCCCCAATCCCTTCCTATATTTGCACCCATGGTCTCCGCGTTGTTGTCTAATTCTTTCCTTGATACAAACCCTAACCAACTCCTCCTGCCATTGTCTCTCCAGGTTCTTAAGGTGCTCATTCCACTTGTTATTATTAATAGATTAACATGCATATTGTCATGTAAATTTAATGCTATATTTTTTTTCACACTATCAATTTGGTATTTTATAATTAACAAAGTTATTTCATTTATTAAGTCTAATAGCTAATGGTTGAAATTAATTGAGTTAATATTAAATATTTTAAGAATTAGATATACTTTTTAATGGTTAAGAACATGTGTTTCCTCCTAAGAGGTCACAAGTTCAAATCTAGAGGGGGGTAGGGTATGTATACCTCCGTAGACTTTACTAGTAAAATCATTGGGCGAAGGAGGTCTCATACACCAATTTGGTGTCTGGCTTGGTCGTGACCTTAAAAATAGATTATTTTTATTTTTATTATTAATATATTTGAAAGTTTGTTAATTTATTGATTAATTTCATTGAGGTCATATTTATATAGTGTGTTCTATAAAAACATGTCATAATAATAATAATAATAATAATAATAATAATAATAATAATAATAATAATAATATAATTTTAAGGTCACAACCAATCCATGGAGTTATGGACCTTTTAGGTGCAATTCAACATCTAAAAAAGTTGTTGACATTATGAAAATCTAGAACACAAACATGTTTGTAAAATCTAGGTTCAAGGAAGCTTAGGCCTAGTAGGTCACTTGACATGTAGGTTAGGTTAAAAGAACGTGTGTACATTCAAATTCACCAAAACATTTATTCTTTTTTCTTAAATAAAATTATTTCAGGTTCTTCCATAATGCTTGCACGCTCTTGGCTTATAGAAACACACATGACTTCTTAATAAATTGAAATGGTATATTGAAAAAATTGCAAGATGTTTTTGATGTGTTATTCAAATGATATTTTGGTATGGTGTAAATCCATGGTATGTTCAAAATTTTCACTATCCTAATGTGTACCAAACCTAATATGGAAATGAGTAAATCCATGCTAATGTTGGTGAGGAAGTCAGAGATGATAAATATGGTGGTGTTGGGACCATTTCTGTGGTTTCTTATTGATAAAAAACCTATTGTTTATTTACCCTTGGATAATGGTGCATTGTTTAGAGTGTTTCTTCAGTCCCTTACACCTGGTATGTCATGAGTGAGATATCAACATTGTAAATTGTCAAAAAAACTGAATATGTTAGAGATGCCTTCGACTAGTTTCTTCAACAAGTAGGGATCTAACACTTTCTTGTTTCTCTTCGGCTTTGAATGACACAAGGGAAATAATATTTATATATCTGGTGCACATGCTCTAGTTGTTTCAACTGTATATGGATGGCTCTCATTTCCTAGAGCATGTTCAAGGAGGGTAAAACATGATGAACTACTCCCTAACATTTACATTTAGGGCTCATGATCCATGCACATGGACCTAAATCAACATAAAGGACTTATAAATGGAATATTTATCTCGCAAAAAAAATATGGGAACTATTCCAATAATTAGTGGACTATATATGGGTCTTGACTCTAGATTTATGGTTTGGTGATGTAAACCTAGGAACTTAGGCTTAAATAGTTGCTTGTAGGGTTCATAGGACATGCATAGGGCCCAAAACTAGCAAAAAGGCCCTATAAAGGGGATTGTTGACCTATAAGTTCAATTTCAAAATAATTTTTATGTTTGACATAACATTGATGGGTCATGTAGTTTAGGTCATGGTTTATGTATGAAAATTAAGCACTTAGATCTTAAGAGGTAATATAACTTTTTCTATAGAACAATATTTGTATACATAAATTAGGGACATAAACCTTAATAGTTTCTTCTATGATTCAAAAGTCATACATAGGGCCCCAAACCTCCATAAGGTTCATGTGAAGATATAACCTTTCACCTATGATTATGACATGATTAAGAGTTTGGAATTTCATGTGGAAAGGATGAGTCTTGTGGTCTAGGTTATATTTTAAGATGAAAACCTAGAGACATAAGCCCTAATAGTTCCCTTTAGGGCTCATGGCTCGTGCACACAACCCCAGACTACCCTAAATGCACTATAGAGGAAATGTTTTTCCTATAAGTGGTATACATGCACAATTTTTGAGTTTAGTGTAGAATGTATGGGTCTCATGGGGTCATGGGACTTTTCAATGCAAAAAACAAGGACTTAGGCTACACTAGTTTTTCTATCTCTCATGGGTCATGCGTGAGGTTGTAAACCACCACAAAGGCTCTATAGAGGGAAATGTCTACCTATGAGTGGTATATGGGAATAAATTTGATGATTGATGTACCTTTGATGACTTTATTTTGTAGTAGGAGCCAAGGACGTAGGTCCCAATCATTTCTAGTAAGGATCGTTCACCATGAAAGGGGCCTTAGAGCATCATTATTGTTCCTAGATAACTAGAAGATCACCATTAAGAGGTCATGTGTGGTGGTTGAAGGTAGTGCTATTGTTATTCAATTCATACAAGCCTCATTTATGGACTAAGGCCTAATTTTCTTCCCCTGAACATAACTAGGGCCTCGAGAAGAAATCCTAGTGCTCAAAACATTCACTTTCTACAAAAATCCCCACTCAGAGGCCAAGGATATCCTTGAGAATTCTTGTACATTGGTTTAGTATGTCTCAATATTGATACACAAATCAATTTGGTATGTGGATAATTCTTAGGATTAGTTATTGGCTACTGTGTATATATTATTAGTTCACTTTACCCTTAACCCTATATGTTTACCTTCATTCATTCTGAACAACATAAATATATAGCTATATATTATTCTCTACTATCCTATGATTGCATATTATTGTTGTAATGACACCCTTGAAGATATCGTTTGAAGGCCTCAAACACAAGAAAATTCAAATTCTGAATTTATGGGAAACCTCTCTGGAGATCTCTATATTATGCACACTAATGACTTTGCTAAAGGCCTTGGAAATCATGATAAACAATTCTATGTGTGGTTTGAATCAACCTTGGATTTACACACTTTTTTTGTGCACTGAATGCAATACTGATATCAATGATTTTTTTATTGTGCATCGGATGTAAATTGTGCAAAATAACATGCATGTGGGGGAAACTACTAGATTGTGCATTGGATGTAGATTGAATGTAGAGGCTAGCTAGGATATAATTGCCCTCAAGTTCACCTTCAAATTGTACTTAAAAAAGGTTACTTCAACATCTAGTTGATGAAGACATAATTGGGTTCTCAACATGGATGGCACTATTAATGGTATATATTTTTGGCATACCATTTTCATTTGCCTCTAACACTTCCTCACTTAAATTATTATTTAGTGAATAGAGAGGTTGGTTTGACATTGGACAAGTCTTTCCATTCTTTGAATTAATTATTAAGGTATAATTTCCACTAGTAAGGAGTATTACCTCATATACTCCATAGTATTTCTCAATTCTAGTAGCCTAAAGGCATGGCCTCCCTAATAGACACTCAAATTTTGGTTTCATGTGGAACATTCGAGACTATGAAATTCATGAATTAAATCATCAGATATATTTTGGTGCAACTATGGCTATCTGCATCAATAGGATCCTTTTATTGTCCACCACCTTAATCATAAATGATATTTTAATGACCATTTCAATAAATTTAAACTAATTTCAATCTAAGACCCTTTAGAGATAGGTTGAAATTGGTGTTTTGAAAGTGCCAAATTAGATTTTTTAAAGTGCAAAGTTTGATTCCAAATGTGCCAATAACATATTTCAAAATTGAAATTAGACTTAGAAACTATGAAATTTGATTTTAAATGTGCCGATACTAGATTCAAAAATTGGATTTAAAAAGTGCAATATCAACTTTGAAAAATGTGAAATTAGAGGCCAAAAATTCCAATATTGAATCCTTAATTACTATTTGTTTTTTTAATGTTTACTATTTTTCGTAGTTGTATACTCTGAAAAAGAAAGAACAACACATTAATCACACATTGAAAATAACAAATTGTATGATACACATCATTATTGGATTTAAGACAAGCATCATATGAAAATCAATACTTTTCAAATTCTCCTCATTCTTTTATTAAATAATTTTTATAAAGCATAGAATATATCAAAGAACTCATTATTGAAAATATTTAGTTCTTTTAATAATCACAGAAACTTTCATATATTGATAATAGAAATTGTTTTAAGAATAGTAAAAATTTTCAATCATGTTTAATGTAAATCCTTTAAATCTTTTAAAATGGGTTAATATCATGTACACATACCTGTTGGCCCTTGACCAAGTTTTGAAGTTACTTGGTCATATTTGACCGTTTTTGGGACTTCGACAGCCTGTCGAAGATGGAGCGCCAGACGAAGCAGAGATCAAGGGATCTCGACCCACTTTCGAGTCCCTTTTTGGGTTTTGGGAATATGTAATGGGAAAGGGATGTCAACCCGTGGGTTTACCCATGCTTAGGCCCATTTTGTATGTATAAATAGACATATAGGCATCTAGTAGAGAGTGGGGGGGATTGTATTGTATCTATGAGATATAGGCTAAGTGCCAAGAAGGGATTTATGTGATCGAGAGCTTTGTGCATTCTGTATAGACTTGCAGAGCTTAGTGCAAGTCCCTGTGTGAAGATATGGAAGGCTTTGTGCTGAAAGGAAAGGAAGAAGGATCTAGCGGGCTGCGCAGATCTTCTGTCCTATGTGAAGTAAGGGTTCCTACAACTTTGTGCTTGTAACCAATTGGACGACGATAATATAGAAGAAGAGTTGGTGGACGTAGCCCAAGGGTGGGGGTGAACCACGTAAATCTATGTGTTATGCTTTGTGCCTTGACTTGTTATGCTTATCTCTGCTTTTGCTAAGTGATTTGATATATTTAGATGGATATATTTATGCTTTTTTCTTATTAGATAGGTATACACAGTAAATTTGATATGTATGAAGATACTTAGTGCTGAACTACTGGATCTGACCGGTTTACTGTTGCTAAGTGCTAAGTTACCTTAGATCTAAGTGACTACTACGATGCTCTGTGCTATCTGCAAAGTATAATAAGCACTGAATATTGATGGATAGTTGATGCTAAGTGCTCTATAAGCGATATAATCACGGATCTGTGTCCCAGCTAAGGTCGCAAACATTGGAGTCCTACAACCACCCCTGCCTCTACCTCGGGTGAGACTTCATCTATTTCGCAGGTGTTGCCTAAAGGGCCGATAGTTAGGGCTTTGTTGGTGTGCTCTTGTAGCATTGAACCTTGGGTCTGCCCCTGTGCCAACAATACCTTTTTTTTCCAAATAAAAAAAATGTATTTATATTCAAGGTGAAAATAAATACATTCATTAGGTGCATCAACACAATCAAAATTGATCCTCCAAGTAGTGGAACTTAGAGTAATCTATTCATGTAGACTTATCAGTCCTTCTAATAGTTTCTTCAATAGGGATACTCCTTGTATAGTAAAAATCCAAAACAATCCATACCAGAAGTTACAAAGACAATGACTTAGCAATTAAAAGTGGCATATTCTAGAGTAATACCATTATTAAAAATATTGAAGCATGATTTGAGTGTTAGTTAGTGCTCTCCCATCATTGAATTCCAATAGTATGATTTTATTTTCAAGTAACAAAGTACGTTCCTTAGAGAGATTTTTTTTTCCAATAGAAGAAATCGTAGGAAACCCTCCGAGTACTTCCCTATGATTCATGGATGGTAAACAAGGTAAATTGTTGGCCCAAATTACAGATCCTAACCCCAAGGGGATCACGAGATTCAAACCGGTGACCTCCCCAACTAATCATTAGGGAAGATATCTCACGCCTGGCTCAAGACCGCTTGAGCTAACGCTTTGGGATAATTTTCTTAGACAACTTGTCTACTATTTGGTTAAATTCCATCAAGATATGGGAAAATTTAATTTGAACAAACGAGCTAGTGATCTCATGAATATAGTCTACCAACGACCTTAAGTTGATATTATGTAGTTGGACATTGCTATATCCATGGTTGATGACTAGTTCATAATCTCCATATAGTTGAAGAGTATCATATTCCTGATGCAATGAGAAATTTAAAAGGAAGAGAGCCATAAAATCACTAAAATTATTAGTAACCCTCCCTACATTTACTTTGAGATGAAATAAATGGTGATCATAAAAATGTATAACAAAACCACATCCATAGATAGTATCCCTGCACACACCATCGAAAAAACACCATGGTTTGGACTTGTCCTTCCTGATCTCGCCCACAAGCATTGGTGTATTTTGAATAGTATCATTATTATAATATGAGAATAAACCCATGTCTCAAGTAGAGTTTTTAAAAGCTGGAACAAACCTTTCCTCAAATAAAACTGAGTTACATGCAAGTCAGAGACCCCAAAAAACCAATAAAGGAATTTCCCGAAAAGGATTCAAATCTATGTTGGAAAACCATCCAGAGAAGAAGCCTTATATAGTATCCATGTTATATAATTTTGTGAGTCCCAAGTGACCTTCAAGGTCCCTCCAAATTTGTTGAGAGTAATTAAAATAAAAAAAAATATGCACTACCATTTCCTCACTACTCCTACAAAGAAGACAAATATTAGGCCCCTCCTTGTTTATTTTCCTCAAAATATCACAGATCAATACCTTATTATTAAGAGAAATCCACTTGAATAAAATGGTTTTTGAGGGATCTTTGGCTTTCCAAAGTTTCTTCCACCACCAAGCTTCATCATTTATCCCTCGACCAAATAGGGCCTCATTAACTGGCTTAGCTGAATAACTTACTCCAATCATATTTCTCCCCCAAATAAGTTCATCCTAAAGTGGACCAAGTCTAATGTTTTTCCTACAAAGAGTGGCTATGTATTTATTCCAATCACTATCCCACTCTTCCATCAAATTTAAATCAACAACACTCAACCAACCTTGTGACTAGATTGTTATATTTGACATTGAATTTAATGAAACTTTCCCAATCATTTGAAAATGGTAAATACAATATTTGGAAAGAAAGATACCTCTGTCACAACCCATTATAAAATAAACACCCACTCTGACTTGTGATCCATTTCCCAATTTACAATCTAGGAAGGATCCAATCATAAGATATCCAAGGTCAAAGCTTTCCATTGGTTTAAAACATTATGGATTCTTTTCCTTTCCCTGCTAATCCAATCCATCACTATACCAGGAGTGATGTAATTTTGAATTAAAATCCTTTTCCATAAACTCTCTTTATTGATCATATTCCAAAGTGATTTTTCAGCTAGGGAATGTCCAAATAGATGTATATCCTTTAGACCCCGCCCTCCTAATGCCTTTGGGGATAAAATCTTTCTCCAATTCACCCAATGGGTACCCTTATATTCACTACTACCCCACCACAGGAAGTTGAAATAATACTTCCTAATGTTTTCTAAGATTCATTTTGGGATATGGGACAGAGCGTGCCAATATACATGAATAGCCTCCAACATGGAATTTACTAGACCAAAACAACATCCTCTTGACAACCATCCATTGCATCATTGTGGAATTATTTATTCCACCTTCCCAGTCATCCAATGTTAGTAATTCTTAACACAATTGTTTGTTTTTGTATAGAAACCCAGATACTTAACCCTTGCATTGATCCAGGTGGATATGGGTGGCCACCCACCTATTCCAAATGGCTCAAAACAATCTTCTGATAATTTACTATTTTTAGTAGTTTTTCGGTTCCTAAACTTCTGGGACCATTTTGAGGGCCTATATGAAGTTTTTTCAGGATCGAGCACCTCAAAGTTAGTTGAGGGCTCTTATTGGACCCCCAAAATGAATCTCCTCAACGATACCTTTCCAATGAGCTATCATGTGCCCCGAACGGAGATCGTATGCCAAACTTATGCCCCTAGGAAGTTGATACACCAAACTACCCAAAACGGGGTCAACAAAATTGTTGGATTTTCATCTTTCGAGGTTAGGGTTTTGGATTTTTATTTATGTTAAAAAAGCCTTTAGAGCCTCATTGTAATCATCTTCTTACGAATGTGAGTAGTCGTCACATCTCTTCTTAGAGATAAGCTGCCACCATTCTAGCGAGTCTTTCACTTTGTATTTCTACAGTTTTGTACATTTCACTCATTAATAGAAATTGTGTATTACTGTATCTCTGTGTTTATGGTTTCATCTCTGATATATTTATGTTATATTATTGTATATCTTATATATATCTTTACATTTCTTTATTATATTTATACTCTCATATCATGCTGAAAATAATCTGGATCAGTGGTATCAAAGTAGGTTGCTCTTGATCATTTTTTTCAGTGCATGTCCCTGACGAGGTCCGAGTATAGCAAGTTGGGTCTCAAGCTTGTCTCTATTGAGGAAAATTGCTCTCACATGCCCAAGAAACCCTCCATGTTGGAAGAGAATAAAAACGGCAGAGAAGACGATTCTATTAATCTGTTGCTTGAGCAAGCTCTCACGCGACAGAAGGACAGAATGATGGAGAATTTTTCCCACATCCTTCAACGCCTGCCAATAACAACCGGAACGTCTTCATAAAGAGACCACTTTGGAGGCACCTCATCTTTCATGGTACAATTTGATTTTGATATTCTCGTATTTGAAGGACATATATATGCAGATTCCCTAGAGAAATGGTTAAATCTACTAGAAGGTTATTTCTCTATTCATAATTTCTTCGACAGGGAAAAGATCACCTTCACACTCCTTAAGGCTCTCCCCCATGTCAAACATTGGTGGGAAACTTACTGGGATAAAATTTCCATAGAGTGTTTTGGAATATATGGGGTCGAGTCCACTTGGGATTTTTTTGTGGATGCAATCAAGGAACAATATTACCCTGTTGGTAACTATGATGACCAGTACATGAGATGGACCACGCTACGTCAAGAGAGGGGCCAAGAAGTGGCAGAGTTCACCAATGCCTTCCATACCTTGTGTACCAAGCTGGGTATCAAATATTCTAAGCGACATTTGGTTCTGAAATATTGTGGGGCTCTACACAGATACATCCAAACTGAAATGGAGTTTCTGGACATCTCATCAATGGGAGTTGCCTATTGATATGTTGTCAAAATCAAGCAGAAATTTAGGCACCAGAACAAATGGGAGTTTGGGTCTGAAAATACGCAACAACCAAAGTATGATAAATACAATCCTAATAAACAGCCTCCCGGAAACCAATCCAGGGCACAGAAAAATAAGGGTCACGGGAAGACGAAGAAGGACACTGGAAAGTGGTGTGATTTCCCCAAAATCCCCTGGCACAACACCGATAAATATCACTCAAAATAGTCATTTGTGGCCAAGGTCAAATAAAAAGATCTGAACCCAGATTCAAAATCCGATTCAGAAAATAATGGGAGAATATAGATCATCGATGCAGACCCCACTGCTACTGTCATGACCACAAGAGTTCAAGTAGAAGAGCCAACAAATCCTGAGGAGGAGGAGCACCTCTTCCTTTCGCAAATGTGGTTGAAGGGGACCCCATTGCATTTCATTGTTGATAGCGAAATCTAGAAAAACCTCATTTGAGCATAGGTCGTCAAATAGTTGGGATTGTCAACAAGACCACACCCACAACCTGTTGGCGTTTGGAAGTCACTCCTGGATTGCTATCAGGAGCAGAGCCCGAAGCCCATCAGATTTAATGTCACGGCTTGATTTAAAGGGTGATCAAACGGAGGGAAACTCATAAC
>JASDQU010588906.1:48082-58606 GCA_032191745.1 Picea mariana | reverse complement strand
ATACTCTTCATTGATTGTTGTATCCCAATCTGGATAACCTAAAGCTTCTGTAAATGTCTCTTGATCACGAGTCTCTAAAACTTGAGACAAAAGAGAAGAGGCTTGTTGGAATTATGAATGTGTTCAGCGTTGATCTGAAGGATCACCGACAAAATCACTAGTTGCTTCTCTTGTTGAACGAACCCATCTAGGAAGCAGTGGTGCTAGTGTAGGTTCAAGTTCAATGGACTCATTTGGAGGAAGGTGAGTAGGCAAAGGTGGATTTTCATCATCAATATCATCATATCAAGAAAAATAAACCAGAATAGGAATAGAAGACAACACAAATGACGAAGATGGCTTGCAGGCCGAAGAAGGCACAAATGTCGAATTATGATCACAAGCCAAGATATTTTCATCAAATTTAACATCTCTTCTATTAATAATTTCATTACAATGAGGTTGAAGATATTTTCATCGAATAACGCATATGCATCGATCTTCCTTCAGATCTAGTTGGCACTCGATACACAAAAGTCTAAGTGTTTTGAACTTAGATAAGTAATCTTCAATGCAAGGAAAATCATTTGGACTGAAAATCATTAACTGATTTTCCAACTGGTGAGCTCGAAAAATATTGTGTTTACCAAACATAGCTTCAAGCTTTTCCCAAGTTTTATCGAGGGCATTAATTTATTTAAGGTTAAACCTTAAATCAGGAGAGATGGACATTCCAATTAGTCCACGTGCTTCGTCATTTCTATTAATCAATTTGACATACTTGTCATCATCAGTGGGTTCTTGTTCTTTTCCCAAGGTAATGTGGTACAATCATTTACTTCTTAATAAATCCTCCATATGGAAATTCCATTGGAAGTAGTTGGTACTGGTAAACAAAATATCCCTAAGGGAAGCCATATTAAATATGCAGAAAACATTGGAACTGATGGTCTAGATGGAAAGCTCTCGAAAAAATAGGTTGTGTAAAAAAAAACCGACACTGAAAACATACTTCAGATGTGAAAGTTATGCCCTTTTGAAAAAAGACATAAACGGTAACCAAAGAGCCACGTGGTGATATCCCTCCTTCTAACAACCTCACTTTTACAAATAAGTAAGTTGTTTATGAAGTGACCCACTTTTATAGAATAAGAGGGGATCACTTTTACAATGAAGTTATTTTATAAATGAAAGTTGCATGCAAAATAAATAACTTAAAATAAAATATTAAAGCTACTTATAGTGATTCACTTTTACTTAATAAAACAACTTTTAACCAAGTGAGATAGTGCAAAACATATTGTATTGTTTAGAAGGAAGATTGGAGTTGTTGTTGTTGAAGATGGCCTTGGAGAGCCTGCTCATAAAAATCTATTTTCGCACAAGAAAAAAATTTCACTTATCAACGACAACAAGGGTTAGATTTCGGTTAGCTTACAAAAAAAAAATGCAAGTTTTTCCTCTATCTTTTATTTACTGAGATCACACAGAGTGCACGACAAAGAGCATACGTAGATAGGAAAACCCTTTCCAATCTATTTCTGATTTTTTGAGATCGCACAAGGTGCTGGGGAAAGAACATACACAGATCGAAAAGAGTAGCAACTTGGAAATAATAAAACAAAAAACCAAAACATTATCTCTGCAAAAAATTAAAAGGACGTATTCAGGCTTTATACCTCCGGATCTTATTGAAACGACCGTATCTTGGGAAAACAAAACCTTTTCGAGTGAAATGAAAAGCATTCTTGATTGAAACGAGCGCTCTAAATGCAATGGAACAATCCTTTCAACCCATAAATATATGAAAATGGAAGAAGCTAGAGATGCGACAACACGACTTCACGATCTCGATCTACAACATGAGTGAGTCTTCAAATGCACTCTGATACCATGTTCGACAACACATGTATTCCAACAAAGAATGAACATCTCCAGTAACCACTCACACAACCAAATCAAATATCAACACATTGATGTTTTCACGTGGTAAAACTCGTACGGGGAAACATCCACAACCCCAACCAACGTGGCCACTTGGAGCAATTTATTAATGCAAAAGAAAAGTATTACAGAGAGATTTACAAGAGACATTCTCACAATCGATCATCAGAAAATGACCCTCCATGCTCTTAAAGTAGAGATCATGGACCAATTGGGTGTTAAGCCACAGCTCAATGTAGTCGTTAAGATCGAGGAGAATATGATCTATCATATCGCTTTATGTCAGGATCATATCGTGACCATCAGATTACCTAACTACAAATGCATACTAAAGAAACACACTTTTATCTAATGACACATTAGACCAAGTTAATCTTTTTTTTTTGTAAGTAAGTTTCTATAAAAATCCTTTCAAAATAAAAAATTACAGCATCGACAGTTTATCCCAGACTGTAATTATTGAATTTCCTTGTGGGGAAACCAATTCAGCCAGCCTCCCAGGTCTAGAACCATTATATCAAAAAACTAGTCACAAGACAACGTCTAACGCATGGAGTAGAACCGCCCCATGAGGGAAACCTATTCACTCAGAGTATTATACCCTCTAAGAACGACGGAAGACAAACATAACATATTATAACTAAAAGTGACAAGTAGCAAAGTGTAATCAAAACAACTAGCAGGCCATGCACACTGACACATGTGCTGCTCAAGTTGTGGGCTTGTAACGTGGCACCGCATCCGAGGAGGTGGCCTTGAGCATTAGAGGCAAGTCTAGTGTTGCATCCTCCACTGGAGACCTGTGCGGAGATGGGGACCAGTATCGGTTGTTCATCCCCTGATGCATTTGGTGTCGCTTCTGAGGGGTGGCACGATCCGTGCAAAGTTGAAAGCATTTGCATGATTTGTGTCCCCTTCCCGTCCAAGACTTCCAAACGAAAACGCAGGTCATCCACTTCTTTACGCACTTCGAACACCAGGCCTTGCAAAATTGCAAGGCCGTCTTGTATCTTTGCGCAGGTGGCACAGCCTGAGCAAGAGTGGGGCTGCTCCTGATGTTTTCCATGGCCGCCAAAAAACCTTCACGTGGAGATTGGACCAATGGCGAATGCACTGGCGAAGGCTTAGGTGCAGAATTCTCAGGAGAATTGGGAGGGGCGACTGGGGCTGGTTGCGAAGAGGAGGCCAAGTCCAGTATTCGCCTTGGGTTGAAGCCCAGTGAGTTTCCCAAGAGGTCGAACCATTCAATTTTGCATGCATAGGCCGAGGAGAGGGGCGAAAGACCGCTGAGACTATGGCCGGACTGCTCCAAAGAGGCTGGCGAGGAGGGTGATGAACTGTGTGAGGGTGCAGGGGTAGGCAGGGGTCAAATTGCCAAACAAAGTCGATTTTGTTGCCAAGTTGAGCCACGTTTGGACTTCCCTCGCAGTCTCAACATGGTTGAAACGGAGCAAAGGAAAGCCGACAGAGGGAGAAGGCAAAGAAGGCAAAGAAGGCCAAGGAGCACTAGAGGAGGGCGCAAACTATAGAAAGACTTGGCCATAAACAAATAGAGTTGAAGGCGAGGCTGGTGAAATTCATGATGTAAAGACCTCTGAAAGGAGAGGATGCACATGAGCAGAGTAATGGAGGATCCATCAAATGGACGGGAGGCTAGAGCAGAGCGCACTAGGATTAATGGCGCTCTGGTAGCAATGAAGCTGGTTTAAATTCATGGTGTGGGAGGTAGGAAGGGACACACGCCTGTCATGTGGCTGATGTCTCGTTGGCCATCTCCATTCCTTTCCATGCGACACGTGTTTTGCACTATCGCCCTATCCAGGGGAGACCAAGTTTATCTTAACTAACTCCTAAGTGTCTAAATATCCTAACAATTAAACCATATTTACCATCACCTTTACTTTTAATAAAGTTTATTAGAAAATAAAAAAATGAAATATTAAAATATTAAAATTTTATATTTGAAATAATAATCTTGGTTTTTATTAAAAATTAATAGATTTTTTTATAATACTTATTAAAATATTAATTATAATTTTTTAAAATCTTTAAATTATTTTTAATAATAAGGTTTTAAAATCACAAACTTTTAAATTAAATGTCTATGTAATTTTCTTTCATCTCTTTGAATCACAAGAATGTTAGGAATTATATAAAAGTATTCTTAGCATTTTCAAACAATGTTAACTAGAAACCTCAAAGTGTCACATGGAAATCTTTTGGGAACCTCAAAATGAGATATAGAAATATTTTAATAAAATTCAAATTAACATAGACTACAATATATACATTTAATGTTATAAATAATTATTGTATTAAGACATTTCTTATTTAAATTTAAATAAAAAATTAATATATTTTCAAAATTAAAATAATAATATATTTTTTATAATTATTAAATTTGGATCTTTTGTATTTTTAAAAATAAGAAAAGTAACTAATTATTGTAGGTGTTGATGTAAATGTTTTAATTAGAAGATTATTTTTAAAAGAATAAATTATTTAAAAATAAATTAGAAATATGTTTTTCTTTAATATTGGAAAATGAGAAAGTCACGTGGAGACTAAAAAGTCGTGCGCTCTAGTTAAAGGAAGGGGATAATAATACTAAGTTCTTTCATCATTATGTCAATCATAGAAGAACATGAAAAAGAACTTTTATAAGGAAAATGAAAGTTGCTCAATCCAGAAGATTTTGGACGTAATCTCTATTTTTCTGCTTGTTTTCTCTGAAGAAATGAATAAGACATTGGAGGAGGAGGTCTCATAAGCTGAAGTTTTTTGGGCTCTTTCCTTCATGCAAAAAGGGAAAAGCCCTGGTCCAGATGGGCTTTCGATTGAGTTTTACCTTGGTTTTTATGAACTTTTGAAGGAGGATTTGCTAAAGGAGGTGCGCGAGTCTCAATATTTAGGAAAGGTTTTGGGTTCTTCGAACTCAATTTTTCTTGCGATAATCCCTAAAAGGCATGATGGCCTCTCTTTCGATGATTTCATATCCATAGCACGCTGCAATGTTATATATAAATTGGTGGCAAAGATTATTGCCTTAAGGCTCAAGCCCATCCTGAGCGATATTATTTCAGAGGAACAGTTTGGGTTCCTATAGGGAAGACAAATCCATGACACAATTTCACTGTCACATGAGGCCCTTCACTCGATCAAATCCCTAAAGCAATCAACAACTATTTTGAAGATAGATCTTTCCAAAGCCTATGACATGATTAACTGGACTTTTATGAGATTGTTTTTATTGAAGATGGGAATGTGCCACCCCACAGTCAAATGGGGTGTGTAAACTCAACTTCTTTTGCAGTCCTCATTAACGGGTCCCCTTTTAGTTTTTTTGGGTGACAAGGGGTCTCCGCCAAGGGTGCCCCTTGTCCTCGTTTCTTTTCCTTCCAATCACCAAGGCTCTCGCAGACTCATCACCAAAGCAAGAAATAACCAAAAGCTTTCAGGAGTCAAGGTGTTGGAGACAGAATCGTTAAGTCATCTCTTATTTTTGGACAATGTCCTTTGCTTTGTGTAAGGTTCTTCATGCAACTTCTATGCTTTAAAAGGTTATTATAGATTCTTTTCATCACACCATAGGAATGGAGGTAAAATTTCAAAAATCTTGTTTAATTCCTTTTCACATTTCAGAAACATCTCTCTAGATTTTAGGAAAATCCCTCCCTTTTCCTCTCAAATATTTGGAAGTTGGATTCAAGTATATAGGTTTCTTTCTAAAACCTGATGGATACAAGGTGGGAGACTGGTAGTGGTTATATAACAAAGTAGAAGCTCAAGTTTCTTTCTCGGGGAACCAACTTTTTTCTCATGGAGGAAGATTAACATTGATAAAATTTGTGTTGGAGAGCATATCGGTTTACTGGACTTCCATTGTTGAAGTTCCCAAAGGAATCCTTTTAAAAATCAAGAATCTTAGCTTTCATTTTCTATGGTCCGGATATAAGCTTTCAGGTGGCATTACTCTAGTCAAGTGGACTTGCGTGGCATTCCCTACGAAATTGGGGGGATGGGGGGTAAAGAACATTCTCTTATTATCTCTATCCCTGACAGCTAGAAGTCTTTGGAGACTCACCCACAATGTGTCCCTTTAGAGTATTGAAGTCAAAATACCTTAGTGGGATGTCGATGGAAGACTAATTTATGCAACCATTTGGGTTTATTGTATGGAAATCCCTTACATATGATTTTCTCTTGGTAGGGATATGGACAATATGGAAGATCGGAAATGGGAAAATATTTCATAATTGGTTTAGATTCGTGGACGGTGTTGGAGATGATTATGCTCTCTCTGATCCTCTCATCAAAGCTCTTCATGAAGTTGGTATTCACCATCTGAGAAATGATCAAGCTCAAACCCCACAAATTAGAGGAAGTCTAGGGTGGAAAAATAACAATGTTATTGTATTGTCTGGCCCTTTGGTAGATGAATGGTCTCACTTCATCGGTTTCCTTACTTCCAATTTTATCCATTTGAATGAAGAAGCATTTGATTCCTTCTGCTGGTCAAAAAATGCAAGAATAAGTGAGTTCACTGCCAAATTGGGATACAATGTGGTTGTAGAGCCAAGTTTCTTAGGGAACATTTGTTGGTGGTGTGGAACTCTATGGAAACTTCATGCATCGTTAAAGTGCAAAAAACGATGTGGTTATCCCTCAACAACAAATTGCTCACACGGGTAAATGGATTAAAATGAGGGTGGTTCGACCCAATTTGTTGTGTGCTTTGCAAATCGAACGAGGAGTCCTATACTCATATTTTTACTTGTCGGTCCTATACCGATTAGGTTGTATAATTGGCGACAAAAGAATTAAATTCAAATATCATTTGGATGCATCAGGGGCTTGAAGATAACTTGCGTGCATGGATGGAAGATCAAAAGGTTAACCAATTTGAAGCCTTACCCAGTATTCTGGTCAACAACATTTGGTGGGCATTCAACAATTGTATTTTCAAAGATAGTTTCATCCTTCCCGAGATATGTGTTATGCAGATTGTTAATTTATCAAAGGAATTTCAAGTAAAAAAAAGGGTGAAGAAACCTATCATGTCGGATTATGACCACGACATCTCATGGGGCTTTTTCAATGGCACCAGTCAAGGTCACCCTCCTCATTGCATAGTCAGGGTTGTTCTACAACTAAGTTGGAATCATTATATCCATGTACATTACGCGTAAGGCAGAGGCTCAAACAACAGAGTGGAGTTCATCGCGCTTGGAACCCTGTTGACCATTGCTCAAGAAAAAAGGGGTAAACAAATTGTAGATTTTTGGTGACTCTAAGTTGGTGATTGATTGGGTGTGCAACAATGCGACATCGACGAATGTAGGGTTGGGGCCTTTACTCTGAGATTTGAAATTCCAAATAAATCAATTCAACTGACTCTCCTTTCATCATGTTTATAAGGAACTAAACACTAAGTCTGATAGTCTTCCCAAGGAAGCATTATTGCTCTCGAAAGGAGCCTTTGGCTTCTATGAATTTGTTGATGGACATGAAGTAGAGGCCATGGAGCATTGGTTGTAATGGATCTATACATCCTTCTTTGTATTGATGTCTCTCATTAAGTTTTTTTTTTTCAACTATAAATTTTAGATAATCTATTATATATAGAGTAAGGGCCGTCTCGACAGGTTTTTGACTTTGGTAAATACAAGTATAGTAAATAGTCAGGAAAGGTTTGTAAGAAGATGGCAGGCCCCCCCTTTTTTCGCACTGTAACATGCATATTCACCCTCCATGAATATAATTTTTTTTCAAGGAAAACATGTTTTTCTTTAATATCGATTTTCTTAACATGATTACCTATTAAAACTATGGAAATTTAAGGAAGCTTTTCTCCAATATTTTGGAACATAAAAATAAAATTTTAAAAGGAATTAATTAATTATTATTATTTTTCTTAAAATTTGATAAATCAAAGTTGACCTTGTTGAATAATAACAATCATTGTCATTATCATTACTTAAGTTAATATTTTAATATTTTTTAAGGAAAAATTGGTGGAGAAACTCTCCATAATTTTATTGGAACCTTATATTAAACTCAAAGCACTTAACCACTAAAACTAATTCACAAAACTTAATCCTTGAATATTATTAAAAGCCTTGACATAGTATATCGAGATTGGATTTTGCTCATTGTGACAACGATCTGCTAGATGATCTACCCCTTGTCGTTGTGGGGAAGCTCTGGTTGCGTACGTTGACTGGTGCCCTATTACTGGAACAATCTCATGAAGGTGTTCCTTTTTTCCAATCATGGGATCGATGGACAAGCCTACAATCTCAGCTGATGAAGCATTTGCAGATATGGCCAAAGCCTACCAAGGAGCTTGACAAAAATGTTGTGAGAAGAACCATTTTGTGAAAAGGTTAGAATCGATCCCCAATCTGGATATGGGGTTTAATTTGGAAAAACAAAACATGATTATTTTGAAGGAGAAAAGTTTAATAGGTAACTTTAGAGGCATTTGGCACAATCCTATAACTGTTCAAGAGTGGGTTTCTAAGAATTGGGTTATTCCAAATCCTGTTTATGCAAGCTACTGTGGGAATGGATTTTATGTGTTTTTATTTGGAAATACAAAACATAGGGATTTAATCTTCATATCGAGTCCCTATTTCATGGGCTCTAGGGGAATGTTCATTTCCCACTGGACTCTTGACTTTAATCATGAAACGGAAATTTTGACTACCCCAGTTTGGATCAGTCTATCGTACCTTCCCCTCATTTTCTGGGGAGATGAATATTTTAAAGCCATTGGAGACAAGGTGGGTCGTTATATAACCCATATAGAGCCAAAGAGTATGTGTGGAAATGGACTTTGAAAAGGGATTGTTGGAGGCGATTCAACTCAATTTGGAGGGAAGGAGTCATCTTCAAGCCCTTGATTATGAACACGTTCCTTTCAAATGTAACACTTTCCAAGAGTATGGGAACTTCGCTGAAAGTTTTTCAAAATCTCAAGAGGCCCAACCATCAACTAAGCCAACTTCTCAGAACAATGTTGGGCAATATTTTCAGCAAGTTCCAATAAGGCATAAGAAACAACGACATAAGTGGACTCTTCCAGGAAATAGACCACAATCACGACCATCTAATCTCTATAATAAAAAAAATTAAGTTCTAGAATCTCAAGAAGAGGAGATAGAATATCCAATTGAGGATGATTCTCAACATATCAACTTGGAGAACAAATCAGATCCCTCAACAAAAGAACAATTTTTTTTTTAGTAAATTTAGCTTCAAATATTGGAGACGAAACCTCATATGGGGTTTGTGAAACTCCACCAGTGAAGGACTCAAAATCAACTCCAAAGGCCACGACAATACCCATTAAGGATGAGACTCCAACCTGGGTCTCGACAACTCCCCATGCCTCTGTTGGGGAGGAGGTCGATGATGAAAGGGAGAGTGAGGAGAATTCTAAATGATCTCCTTCCTTTGAAAATGTTCTAAAAAAGGATTTGCCCCCTTCTCCTCCATTAACCAGAGGTAAAAAGTCAAATAAAGAGCGTAGAGAGAAAGAAGCAAAATCATAGTCTCATCGGGTTCTCAACAAACCCTGGATGACTTTGCATTCAATGAGGGGCGAGTTTTGCATTGTAGTTAATTTAGTTTTTGAATTATCCTTTGTAACCGGTTTATAATAATTTATTCTTGAAAATGGAAAGCTATAAATACTTGGAATCCTTGACTGGAAAGTCCTCTATTTTCTGTAGGTGTTACTTTTGAAATATGCTTTGTTTTGAGGAAGCCCAAAAATTCAAGGATTGTATTTGCTGCTAGCTTCAACGCAACACGTCATTTTTTTTTTATATATAATACAAATTTATTTTTGGTTTTAAAAAAATCCTTGACATAACTTTATCTCACGTGTAGCTTGGTGGATTAGTTCGAGTGGTTGAGTGTTGTGAATTACAAGCAGGAGGTCTTAGTTATCCACTAAAACTAATTCACAAAACTTAATCCTTGAATATTATAAAAATCCTTGACATAACTTTATTTCACGTATAGTTTGGTGGGTTAGCTCAAGTGATTTAGTGTTGTGAATTACAAGTATGAGGTCTCAGGGTCAAGTCCTCGATTTGGTTGCCTCTGTAGATATTATTGGGCCTCACTTGATGTCCTCACCAGGTAAAAATGCAACTAGTTGGTTTTGCTTAAAAAATGCAACTAGCTGGTTTACCTCCTGTACCATCCTTGAAATGAGGGTAAGTACCTAAAGGGTGTCCCAGGATGTGTATTCCATGGGAAAAAAAGCATCTCACATACAAATACACAAAAATGAAGCGAGATCAAATAATCATACAAATGAATTATCAACAAACTTTACTCTCTATCATATATAATATACTATAATTCCAACGTAAGGAACTTAGTTTTCTTAGTATAATATGTAAATAAAAAATTAATTCAAAATTATTATAAAAGTATTAATAATTTTATTTTTAATTGTTAATTTCTTCGAAATAATAAAAGTAAAATATATTTTTAATATAATTTAAAATTATAATATATATATATATATATATATATATAGAGAGAGAGAGAGAGAGAGAGAGAGAGAGAGAGAGAGAGAGAGAG
>JASDQU010588905.1:58675-69881 GCA_032191745.1 Picea mariana | reverse complement strand
ATTGTGATCTCCATGTGTTGATGAATCTTGTATGCACTTAATAACTCAATAAATTAGTAGTAGTTAGTGATTCTAAGAAAGAATTTGGCTTGGGATCATTACATTGGCATAGTACATTGATTCTTGGGAGCTCTATCCCTTCACCATTTACCTTTGTTCCTAGGGGAAATCCCCTTGGGGGAGATTTTGGTCTAGGGAGTATTGGACCTTCTACTTACACCATTTTTCCTGGGGGAAATTACACTCAGTGGGGTGGATAACCTTTTATCTGTATTTCTGGTTGTGAAGTTAATTTATATGGCCAGTTTTGGTCAGGGGAGAATTTTTCTTGTAGGGTCCATGCCCTCTCCTGGAGGTGATCATTTTGGGGGCATGTTCAATCCTTTTATCCCTGGAAGTAATCCCGCTGGGGGTATGTTTGGTCTCGATAGTAGTCACGCTCCTGGGAGTGCTTCCATTCCTGGGGGAACTCACCCTTTTGGCACTCCTTCTCCATCCAAAAACACATATATGGGGGGCCTCAATGCTCATCCAGACATCAAGATGCTTCAACATCCACCCTCCCTTCCTTTTCCAACATGTTGTTTACTTTCTTGGTGATGTTATACTTGTTAGATTTGTCATGTTTGACAAATGACCCCATTCTCCATAATCCATTATGGCTAGACATACCTACAAAGCTACCATCTAACATGTCAAAGTTTGACAGTAAGAATGGAGAAGAACCATCCACGCATATCATGAATTGTCCTTTATGGTGTTTGTCCATTTCCTTAATGGAAGATAATATACAATTGCATCTTTTCTAGCGATCCTTGATAGGAGGTGTTGCTAAGTGGTACATATGACTTAAGGGTGCTTCTTTCTTTAGCTTCAATAATTTTGCCATGGTTTTTTTGATTCATTTTCAACTCCCCCTTAATTACTATACTAGGACATATATCTTGACATCTATGTGCCAAGACACATCGACTCACATTTTTGATCATATTCATGAGTGGAGACACATGCATAGAATGATCAAAGAAAAAATTTCTGACCAAATCCTCATGGAGGGGTTTACCAAATCCCTCTTGCCACCTATAGCCAAGAATTTTTCTATGGTAAGGGCGGCTACATAAGAGAAATCCATTCTACGTGCCCAACATCTAGATTTGATCTATTCTCAGTCTGGATGATCTGTAATCGAGGGGCTCATATCCCACTCGCTTCACCAACATATATACCTTTGAAGAATTTAAAATGTTGTCTCTATATTAGTCTTATATATAGAGAGAGATCTTTCACACAAGATACCATTTTTCAATGCAGTGGTAAATCTATGTTCTTAGTGAGCTTACCAATATCTGGTTTGTACTCGGAATAACCTGTTATATTATTATGCTAAACTCAAAAATCTAGTGCTATGGAAAATCGACTTGCTCTAAACAAACTTTCCCTTTTTTATCTGATAATGGATTTACTAGACAAATCAAACTGACCAACCAAAGTGAATTTGACCTAGATATGAGCAATCAACCAGGTATAAATGGAAGTCGACCAAGCTAGAAATAAAATCAACCATGTATGTGGAGTCGACTCAAGCCACACCGTAAGTCAACCATGAGAGTGGAAGTCGACTAGGATAATACATCAACTCATTGAGAGGTCATTCGACTAGTCACGTGTCAATTCAACCAAGACAAAAGTTGACCAATGAAGAATCGACCAGTGAAGGGATTAAGTCAACTTGGTAACTGAAATTCGACCAAGTAATGAACACGATCGACAAGCAAAGGAGCCTAGTCGATGGGAAGTTGAGGAAAATAGAATGGTAAATAAAATCAACTAAAATGAGATGGATTTGACCCACGTAACAAACCCTACTGACCATCGAAATCATAAAAATTGACCAAAGATGAAATCCAAATGACTAGCGACAGAGTAAAATTGACCAACTATGGATATATTTTCCCGGGGAGAGAGAAATTAGTGTGTATATTCCATATGCCCCCTATACATCTATGTGTGGCCTATTGGTTAATCAATATACACCCTATCAATAAAATAAAACACTCATCAACTATTTTCATTGCCCAAGCTTAGTTTGTACATCCTAGGTGAGGAAAACACCCCAGCACATTAAAATTCGACTCATCAATGCAAAGTTTCACACATCACATAAGTTAAATGCTCATCCATGTCTCAAGATTCCCAGACACATCTAAAAACACCCGAAAACATTTAAAAAAATCCGATAACATTTAAAAGCACCCAGTGTCATTTAAAAATGTCTAGGCACATTTGAAAATGACCCACACAGTAATTTTTCCCAACTACCGATAAAATTATAATCAGAGGCACAAATGTATTGTGGTGAAGGTGAAATTATCAGGTAAGTGTATAATTAAACATACATCCCAAGGTAATAAATACAACACTAGTCTATGAAGAGATGGTGGTCTGAAGAGGAGATACAATCAACCAACACTTCAAATTCGACTCAAAGGTGAGAAAAAAATCAACTAGCAACTAGAAGGATGCAGGGAGAGAGAAAATGCTTCTCAACATCTAATAACCAACAACAAAGAGATGTTAGAATTGAATTTTCTCCATTAACTAGTGCAAGTTCATACTAACCTCCCGTCAACAAATTAACGAGTCCCTAGCTTATTCCAATTATCAACGGAGTGGATTAGCAATTGGGTTGACATTAAAAATGCAATAATAACTCAATGAATTTCGCAATAACCAACACACTATATACCCAACAAATAACAACTGAAAATACATATTTGAGATAAGATTTTACCCTGGAACCAAAATGGAAAACCAATTTCGATTGGTACTCAATATTCTTGTTTAAGCAATTTCAGATACAATGCTCTCCTCCCCTTCGTGCTTCATCATTTGGTCAAAAGACCCTTTTGAGAGTGAAACTTGTGAGAGAAATAGGGAGAGTTAGGGGGTAAGGGAAGGCCAAAAATCATGGCTCTTCACTTCCCATTCCTTAGTTGTCTCTCCTATTAATTTTTTTTAATTACATTTTAATTTCTACTTCCCTCTAACATTCTCATTTTTGCCCTATTTAGTTTTCACTTTTTAATTTATTACATAGTTTATTGAACTTAATGAATTGTCGGTTTAATCTTGCAAGTATTGATTCTTACACCCATTCTTGGTTCTGATCCATTTCATATCACTATCACTTTGTACGACATTATCCTGCATGCTTTGAGGTCGTTGACAAATCCATGTAGACCAAACCCATGACCCCATGTTGATGGTGTGGTTGGTTATGTTTCCAGTGCATCAATGGGCCAATTATATGATCGATTGGGTAACACAAACATTTCTTCAAACTCGTCTACTATGAAGCACATCACCCAAACTGCTCAAGATCTTGGTCAACCCTCTAAGGTGAATTATATGAAATCCATGCAACAAAAGAATCATCATCAACCTGGGGGGAAGAAGAACACGAATAAAAAGAAAAATTGTAACAATGAACGTGGATCCCCTCAAGCCCAAACCAATACGAGGGTGAGGCACTAGAAAGAAGAAGAAGAGTTGGTTCCCCTGCACAAATTGTGGGGAGGGACACCCTACTCAACAATATCCTAGGAAGGATGAAATTCATTGCTACATTTCCCAATAGAAGGTTCCCTAACATCCTGCTATTTTGACTCATCCCTTCCCCCCCGACCTCAACAAATGGTTGCATCAAATCCTACCCCTTTGCAAGGGGGCATGGTAGGTACCCCTCAGTTTGAGGGGTCTTCCTCAACCACCAATGTCATGATGTGTGATCAGATGATTTATTTATAGGCCTAAGCACGTAACTATGATACCCCCGAGGTAGGTCCTATGAATTGACGAGGGTGATTGACTTGCATTATGTTCATGTCATGTTGGAAATCCATTGGTTCTCCAAAGATTGATCCATGTCACACCATGTTGAAGCCTTTTTATGGACACATGTTTAAGTTGCATGGTATCATCGCTGCATCGCCAATTGAGTTAGGTGGAAAGATTGTCTCTGTTGAGGTGGAGGTAATCGATGCTCCATTGGAGTAAAATTTTCTACTTGGATGCACTTGGTTCTTTGAGATGATCATCATTGTCTCATCAGTCTTTAGGGTCCTTTTCTTTCCTCACTAAGGAAATATTGTCACAATTGATCAACTTGTGTTTTGTACACCACACCTTAGAACCAATGCAAATTCAAATATACCCTTTGTCGATGACTCCTATAACACTTATGTGAGTGCTGGTGTCGGGATGTTCAATGAATCCTTTCTAACGGGAAAAATTCCTCTTCCCCCACCACCTCCTTCTATGACTATTTCTTCGATCAATATGATCTATTAATTTACCCATGGATCCCTCAGGTCTTTTGATCCTTGGGTGGTTCCTCATCTCAAGGACGTTGAGTCTTCTGAAGATAGCATACCACTCACAATAGTTGATATTTCTTCCCCGACAATATCATCAGCATCAGGTGATACTAGTCAACAACTCCATCCTCATATGGAGTGTGAACATGCTACTCTGCCCACTTGGGTTGATGACTCTCCACGTTCACATGAAATTCTCAATTTTTAGTTTCCTTCAGATGAGGCCATCTTGGATGTCATGGCTTCCATCGATAAGCCAAAGGATGAGGTGATACATTGATCATATTTTCCTAATTTGGAACTGACGAGAGTTAGTATGATGATTTTTTATCCAAGACTAGGGGAATTTGTTGGGGCATCCAGTAGACCTCTCAGTCTTGACCCTTTTCCACCTTGGTTATCATTTTTATAACTTACCACCAAATTCATCACTTCCCCTTATGCCAAATATTCATGTCTTGATGGGAATCATTAAGGAGCTACCATAGCTCACGAAACCACTCATGATGAGTATCTTCGATCGCAAATATTTGTTACTATGTGGTATGGCCCTGACATGGTGAGCCATATGATGCCAACAATGGCTCATGAGTTCATCTGTGCCGATCAATATCCTTGGCCCGAGCCTAGAAATGGGATCTACTTTTCATAAAGCATCATATGAGTAGAGCCTTGTACATAGGTGTGTGGTGTGAGTGATTTTTGTTTTGCATATATCATATTCGAAAAATCCAAAAACATTTATTTTTTTTGATATTTCACTATGCATTTTAACCCTGAGTCTAGTATTTCAAGATGTGTTTTACAAGACTCAGTGATGTTTTGTTTGGAATTTTTATGGAGACATCCACTGAACTTGAGGTATATGTCTCAAACTAGCATATAGGGATAGGTTTTTCCATGCATCCATGATGTTGGCACATACCTACTTTGGGAGAAAGATCTATTTTGGGCGCAGGCCTAATTTTGGAAGAGAAGGTCTATTTGTAAGTACGCACCTTAGGAGGAAGGAAAGTAGCATGCATAAGAACAATGTGGCACACATGTAGATAGGCCTAACTGTGTTAGGGTTAGGGTTTTGACAAATATTGTAATGGCTATAAGACAGTAGGATAGTATAAATAAAGACCTAGGAGGTTTAGGAAAAAGGTTGGTTATTGGTTATTGTTGAATGTTGTTATGGTTGTTCAGAAGCTATTGATTGTAGTAAGTTGTTTTATGGTTCTTGTGGTAGAGTCGAATAAGCTAATTTTTTAGGGTTAGGTCACAGGTTGAGGAGCATGGTGTGATCTAGCCAGCCTCCCAGAGGGTACTTACCATCATTTTGATTGTAATCCTGAAGATGTAATGCGTGCAACACAGATTTTGTAGTAGAATAAATAAAAGAGAAGAGAAGTCAGATCTTTATAGATGTATCCCCAAGAAGGGGTGAACCATGGTAAAACATTGTGTTCTATGTGATTATCAATGAATGCTTTTACTATTTTGTTAATCATTAGCTCAAGAATGAATGGTGAAAACTAGTTATAACAACATGCATGCCTAGGTTTAAAGATGAATGAATCATAGAAGTAGATGAATGATTAATGATGATGATGTATGAGGAAAATAAAGTAAACACAATCCCCACTCATTCCTAGACTGAAAATAGTTGAGTATTGCAGTCCCCCATAAAGCTATCTCGGGTGAGACTGTGTTGTGGAATCTATGCACAATGTTACCTTCTAGTTTACCAGGAGGGCCGATAGTTTTGAGGGTTTTGTTGGAAACCTATTTGAGATCAAAACCTGGGTCAGCCCAAGTTAACCAACAAATGGTTATGTTGTCAGTTGGAATAGAACAAGATTGAGTGGATGGGATTTGTGGAAGAAAAGTGCAGAGGATGAAAGGATAAAAGGGAATGTTCAGGCCATGGAATCCAACGAAGGTGGAGATTGAAATATGCTCGAGAGAAAAGGAACTCAAGTTTGTGCATAAAGACAACAAAAACCTTAAGTTGACACTGCACAAATATCTCAAAAAATATGTGTTTAGTGACTTGCATGAGGTATTTTTTTGTGATTTCCCACATATGTTGCAGGAGTGGTTATTGAGGTTGAAGGACAACCACCCTACAAATCAGATCAGATAGCTAGAGTGGCATCCCGTGGAGATTGCGAAGCTACAACAAGTTAATAAAAATTCACCCACGTAGTAGATTTCTAGTTAGGCATTATTGTTGCAGGGTTTATCACCGAATTTGTAGTAGATACCATGAATTCCTACACCACTGTAGAGTAGAATTTTGTGAAGGGACCTAGAGGTAGTGTTATAGCAATATTTTCCTCACCCTATGAAAACTTGCACATAAGGCCTTTTTCCATTTCCATATGAAAACTTGAAGTCCCTTTTTGCAAATGCCAGAGCTAAAAATATCATTTTTCCACATATACATGCCCTACCTATAGTACAACATGCGTATATGTAGGTTGCAACACTACAACCCGCTTACATCGATATTTGTTCCCAAAATTAAAAAATGGTTTCGGGTTTCCATGTCACGTCACGAGATCCATTATCCTTGACCTTCCATATAATGGAAATGTTCTGACTTGACCCTTCATTTCCACTTGAAGGCTACAAATGGGCCAAATCCGAGCTATGGAAAAGAGGAGAAGAATTCAACTTTGAGAGAAAAGTTACTCTGAAGAAATTATCCACTTCATATTGAGTCTGAATCCCTTTTTCCTTTTAAGTCTGAACACATTGTTCATCCCCCAAGCTCTTCCCTACAAGATTGAGAACCTCATTGTCTCTCTTATATGAGGTTGCCTTTTATGGAGGATTGAAGTGGTGGAGGCTCA
The DNA here is from genome assembly GCA_032191745.1 of Picea mariana. Lineage (NCBI taxonomy): Eukaryota > Viridiplantae > Streptophyta > Pinopsida > Pinales > Pinaceae > Picea > Picea mariana. The sequence goes on along the minus strand of JASDQU010588905.1, from coordinate 62,662 downwards.
ACTGGAAGGGACTTAGTTTCTCAGTTCCAAACCGTGCCGACACGAAAGTTTGTAATTCATTCACTTATGCTGATTGCATTTTAATTGAAATACTATTTTCTCATCCAATTAATATCTTGCAAATATATGAATTGTTATTCCATGGGCGTATTTGTTATGAATGTTGATGGATTATGCTATTTAATGTGATAACATTATATATTATCACCATATGCTTGCATTTCTTGGTTGTTGAGGACAAGTTGCAGGTGTATTTCTTTGAGTCGAGTGCTCAACAGTGGACTTCATCGAACATCTAGATGAGGTAGGCCTTTTATCTTGTCTTGCTAGCATATTTGTTTATATAGCATACCTGAGATTAGAGTTTATTTGTGTAGTCATTTCTGTCTGTTTTGGTTTACCCCCAGACATAGAGATATTTTTGACAAGTAGGTACATAAAATCATTGTATACTTCAATCGATATTTTATTGTATGAAAAAGGTGTGATGACCATGGAATCAGACAACTAAACTTTCCTGCATGCATGGGGTAAGGGGGAAAGCACTGATAAGAAGATGAGATATGGACAGGGAGATGGATAAGGTGAAGAACAAGGAGGGCATGGACCCAATCATGATGGAAGAGGACCGGATAAAGAAGATAATGGAAAAATATGGAAATATGCATAAAGGAAGACCTTACCAATATAAGATGAATAACAAGAAGAGGTCCATAGCCGACAAAGAGGGCTTAGCGAGCAATGAATAAGAGGTAGAGGATCTTCAGGATGTGGAGCAGATTCAGGAAATCCTGTGCACAACATATGAAAGGAAAACAATAGGTCTAGGGTTAGGAACATAAGGAAAAACTTCCGTCCAGATCACCGTTAGTGTGGAAACTACAACCCCATGTGTGACTAACACACCCGAAAGAACACCAGTGTTTATACAACCGAATTTTAGTGGAAGAAGAGAAACAAGAAAGGGTTCCAATCAATGAAAAAAAAGCGGGGTAGCAAGTTCAGGAAGTAATAGTCAATTATCTACACCACGCGGAGGCAGTAGTTCAACACAGCTAAAAATGTAAGGAGGATATATTATGATCAAATTACCAACATTTCAGGGAGAGGCATCAAAGGACCCTAAAAAGAATTTATTCATCTATGAGAATATATGGGAGGCAAATCAAATCATGCATGAGGATACAAATCTCACACATTTAACTATCACACTAGGAGACTGCGCGTTGGACTGGTACATGAGCCTAGATGTAAAAAATGCACAAGGAGTACCAAATACTATCACAGACGTGAAAAAACTACTGGTAAATGAGTTTCAGAAGCCAGGATCAGAAGACCAATACATGAATGAAATGATTGAAATTAGGAAGAAACCAGGTGAGTCTGTTTGGGAGATTGATCATAGGTTCAAACATCTGAAAGGTAATTTGAAATATTCAATTACTGACATGAAACATAGGCACTTATTTGTGAAATCAACATTACCACACTTGAAGTATCCTTTGAGACAACAAAAGTTCCAAGCTTAGGAAGAGGCTCTCCAAGCAGCCCTACAACTGGAAAAAAACCAGTATCAGTAGAAAAATCCAAAAATAGAGGAGTTGAAGGAGGATTGGAAGAATATGACATTTCAACTTAACCAAAATAAGGGAAAAGAGAAAAGAGAAGTTGTTTGGTGTACATTATGTAGGACATAAGGACATCATAAGAATGAATGCCCAACTTTTTCTCAGTACTTGGAAATAGGGGTGCCAAACCCCTTGCCAACAAGAGTACCATGGTGCAATATTTGTAAGACACATGGGCATGATCCATATCATTGTCCAATGATGCAAAAGTATAATACAATACCAAAGAGTTCATATTGCAATTTTTGCAAATCAGTAGGTCATGATGATAAGGATTGTAGAATGTTGGAAATGATGAGAGAAAGAACTTCATACACTTACAGGGTGCAAGCATAGATGATGATAGGGAAAGCTCCACCTCAGTTCAACCAGGCGCTGCCACCATTCAACCCATCGCAACCACAATACAACAAGGCACAACCACAATACAACTGATGGGTATTCTATATGCACTAAATCCCTCAATTAAATTGTCAACCCAGGGTAAGTAAACTTAGAATTGTGGCATTGTATGAGCCAAGGAAGAAAATCTAATGGAAGTATTGTCTATCTAAGGGGATGGTATATCTAAGGATCAATCTACTTAATAAATGACTCTTTCATTTTTATCAATTAGCAAATCTTGTTAATGATCTTGAACTATTTACCCTAAGCAACTTCAACAATGGATCGATGGATTATTTATAAAGAAGAAAATCATAAACTACTATGAACAAGTTAATCTATTCAACCTAATGAGAAACATCAAGTAAATTACTTTTGATCTTTTATCTCTAAGCAAATAAGAAAAAAAACAACTAACCTATCAAAACTATTTCAACAAGTAAATTTTATTCTTAAAACAAAACTCATAATCATTTCTATTTTGCAAAGGAGATATCTTAACCTACTTAATCAAAAAGCGTCATGACTGTATTCAGATTCTAATTAATCAAAACTATTCTTAATTTGCAATAACAAGAAAAGATAATTCAAAGATGATGATTATGTCTTCGGTGCCTAATAACATCACTATGGCATATGACTATTAATGATATCTCAAGAGGGATTAATTCAATGCTGATTTCTACAAATAAATGGAAAGTGTGAATCAAGCAATCTAACGAAATCTTTTCCATCATAGAAGCAACACTAAGTATCCTGAAAATCCATGTGATCTCTAAATTTCATGCATCAATCATCAATGATTAAGAATAGTCTTATACTAACTCAAACACACTCTTATGCTAACTCAAGAAAATTTACAAACTCATAAACTTATGACTAAGAATATTAATTCAAATACAATCTTCTAATTAAAATTGCAATTAAAATCCAATCTTCTAATTAAATTGCAATTCAAATCTATAACTGATATTTTATAAATTAAACTGGGCTAATCCTACCATTAAAACTCAGATTTCAAACTATAATGCTTTTACAAACATAATCCCAAAATCTATTTATATCCTATCATACTAAAACAAGATCAATAAACCAAATAGATCCATGAAAACATAATTGAACTAAGAATTAAGTCTAGCTTGATTACAACTAATAAAACTTGCAATTATTTATCCATCGAGGCTTGCAAAAGAAACTCTATCTACACTAATCCTCTGTTTTAAATACTACTCTGTTTTAATTTGCAGAAACCAATTTAAAACTTGTTGGACACACCTACCACACTTAGAGGGGGGGTGAATGGGTGTGGGGCTCTTTTTCCCAAAACTTCTCTCTTACACAAAACTCCTTAGTTAACATTCAGCATTTACTCATTACCCATTGTTTTCATTTATAACCAGTTAGATGTGAACATATATCAACAACATATATCATCAATATATCATCAACAAGTCATCACCACAAGGAACACAAAGAACACAAGATGTATGTACAATTTTTCTTTTTATTATGGACAACAATCCTGGTTTTTTTCAACAACAACTGAATAGAGTACAACTCTACAAGAGCACTAGCTCTATATGCAAGACTCATCTTACATTCTCAGCATGAACTAAGATGAGGCAACAATCCTCAATAGATATCAATTTGTCAATAGGTACACAACTTGTCAGTAGTGCAGCCTGCGTGTGTACGCGCCCGGGCTCACTACAGCTTGTGTGTGTGCGCGACCAGTATATACAGCAGCCTGCGTATACCTTCTGAACTATTAGGTTTTATCCTTCAATATTAACTCAGATCCTCTGCAACCAATTATCATTCTCTTCTGTCTATGACTGTCCAATATGACCACCAGGTAGTCACAACACATCGAATATTTCCAATAGTCTACTCATGCTCCACAATCAATCAATATGAATGCTATCTCAATCATGTATAAAAAACTAGTATATCATGTCACCACTGAATCACAAGA
>JASDQU010588904.1:10705-23365 GCA_032191745.1 Picea mariana | reverse complement strand
ATCTTAGAGTCGGGTGTCTAAAGCCAAGTGTGTGTGGTTTGGCTTCTCATCGGGGTTCAAAGCAAGCTCCATGAGAAACAATGTGTGGATGAGCAGGGTGTGTGAAGGAGGTATGATGTGGGGAGGAGGTTTGGCAGAGATGGGCCGACATATGTGGTTTTTGTCGAAGTGGGATACGGACTGGATTAGGGATATCTAAAAATAGAAAGGTCTGGGGATTTGGTGTGTTAGCAGTTGGTAGGGGGGACAGGGGGAGGCTGATTGGGCTGACATGGAGGGGGAGGAGGGAGACCAGGATGCAGAGGTGGGAAGTTGCGGTGCGAGGAGAGCTCGTCTGCGTACATGCCTGTGGGGGTCCCACGAAATGATATATATATATTATATGTTTAAAAAGGAAAAGGATCAGCCCTATCAGCCCCAGGTAATTTTTTATTAGGTCCCATAGATGGATGGAGTATTTAGTATTGTTATCTATTTTCAATCTGGTTGGGGTAATTTAATATTGTTACTTCATGGTTGTTTTTAGATTTCTGTGGTGAGTATTTTCTAAGTTGTTTGCCGGATAATCCACAGTTGGTGTCATTTTTATCGACCCAGGTGAACGCGTATCACATGCTCCTCCTCCTCTTGACCTTCGGGTGTCGATACCATGGTCGGCATATTTCCACATTTTAATGCTATATTATATTGATAATAGGTTTATTTATTTGCTCGATCATGGAGGTTTTTATATAACTTAGAAAATTTCAACGTTTTAATATTATTTTTGGAAAAGGGAGTAAATGTCATGTAATAATAAAATAACAACTAATATAAATAAAATATCACTAGTTATAAAAACATGCATCTATGCTATCCAAATCCATGATTGGTTATTAATAAGATTTAATATTTTTGAAGAAGGAGAAATATGAGAAGTTATGAGTTCAGATGATTTTTCTCTTTGGCGTTATTTCATTTACAAATTGATTTNATATATATATATATATATATATATATATATACTCTCCATCTTCATGGTGTAAGGAGTAAGTTTGTTCTTTCACTATGTTTTATCTATCATTATAATTTAAAAAAATTTGTCTTAAGACAAAAATCTTACAATAAATCTTAAATCCTAAATTAAGGGATTCTTTCTTAAAATGTAGGGAATGTAACATACTTTAACATAAATGTTTATAAATACCAAAATAAAATTTACGAGTCTCTATTTTTATTTCAATTAGGAAAGTGTATATTTATTTCTCATTCTTTTCTTAACATCTACTTAAAATAATTTTTTTTCGCCTCTTTTCAATGTTTGGCCTATTCTCTTAAGGCCAAACACATATGTGATATCCTCTCAATTTATGGTATAAAGGCTTTAGGAGCTTAGGGTAAGACATTCTTATGCAGAAATCAGATAGTTTTTTTTTTAGATGTTTTGTGAAGACTTTAATTGTTCAATCTTCACCATTAACACATAAAATAGGTTGTAATTACTCAATCAACATTTTGTCATTATTCTAATCCACATCATTCACTCACAACAATCCTTTTTTTCTTTAAACACTGACAATCAATAAGTGAGGTTATCAACCAAAACAAAACTCAACTGTAACATTCTCATAATTACACATAAATTTATCAAGCTATCTTTAGTAAAAAAATAAATTCACACTGCTCCAAAATACATTCTACAATATCTTTGAACTTAACCTTTGCATAAATTAGGAAAATATATACTTATCTAAAATCTAGAAGTGTTGGAAATTGGTGAAGGGTGTCCACTTTCCACCCAACCATATGAACAACTGCTACTCGTGTTTTCACAACTGACCACTCCCTAGACAAAGTATGATGCCATGAGATAATTTTTTTCTTTTACTCAACAATCAACAAGGGACGAAGGTTACTCTCCTTTTCCCATAGGAATCCGGAAACCCAATCTTCAATCCACCAAAAAAGGGGCCTTTATGTGATTGCTTATCCAATCACTAAACTTTTTGGAGCCTCGTTTATCAACTTGATTTGAAGATACTGCCAAACAATTTTTGTACCCAGAACGATATATTTTCTCAGTTCTCCTCAGAACCAGAGGAGCTTCACACACTATTCTTTATAGCTTGGTCCCCAAACCCATTCGTGTGCATCCTCTCCCTCTCTGCCCATGATTTTCCTCTTTTTCTTTCCTTCTACAATAAGATTGCATGGGTCAAATCCCTGAATTCGTGGGTCATATCAGAAACTTCTAGATGGGTAGTCTTCTCATTCTCTCATTGATTTATGAGTAGGATCACCCAACCACAATCTTGACTAGTAAATAATTTTTCTAGAATAGGGGGAAATTCTAGGTTTTAACATTTTTAATTCAACAGAGTATTTCTTGGCAGGGGTCATCTCAACCAGTAATGGTTCCTCTCACCATCCCATATCATGGTAATATAATCTATATAGGCAATATCTTTAGTAGTTATTCAACTATTTTATTTTTATTTAATAACAAAAATATTCACATTACCTTCTTTAGCAAAGGTTCACCATTTCCCAAAGTCAACACATAACATATCTATCCATAGTATTTTAGCAATAATATAATTATTATTACAAGCTGGGGAAATAGGGGTATTGCAAAGAGTTTTGAGAACAACAGATATTTGGTTAGGGTGATGGTGAGAATGGGCATGCAGATATCAATCGATGTGAGTCTTTTTCCTATAAACTTGGTGGGTGAGGGTGCCTTTAGGAAGACGAGTGATGAGAAGAAGGGGAGAGAGTTTTCATTTTGTATTTCCATAGAAAATTTGATATGAGGTGAAATGTTGTTAAGATGGTTGATGAAAGATGTTAGAGAGGGATGGCCATGAGGCCAAACAATGAAGGTATCCTCAACAAATCGAAATGAACATTTGGGCTTAAGATGAAATCTATTTAAGGTTAAGGCTTCAAAATATTCCATAAAAATATTGGCGACAACTAGGGATAATGAGGACCCCATCATTGTACCTTTTGTTTGTTCATAGCATATCCATTTAAAGTTGAATAAAGTTGTGTTGTAATATATTTTAATAAGGTTAAAGGTTTCAGGGTCCACCAGTTTAGAGATAAGGTTAAGGGATTCTAGAACTAGGATTCGGTAAATAAGGACACAACATCAAAACTAGCCATGATGTCTTGTTCATCTAGGTGAAGTTGTGGAGTTTTTTGAATAAAATCATATGAATATTTAATGAAAGAGGAGTTTTTCGGATGAAAGATTGAAGTTTATTGAAACAAGAAAGCGAGCTAGGGTGGGTTTTTTGAATATTGAAACATTGGACGTTTCAATATTTTGTACACATTTTTTCTCCAAACATCGTAAGAAACACAAGTTCAATATATTTAATAATGGTTTGAAAAAATGTTAATCTTATTTTGATACAGTTATTAACAAAATAGAATAATTTTCTTTTGCACAAACCACTGCAATATAAACTTGAATGAAATAGCATAAAACATAAACTAATATAAAAGAAGGCTCAGAGGTAAGTAAATACAATAAAACACTAAATTTTTGTGGGACTTCCATATATTTTCTTGATCATTTTAACAACTATAGAGATAAATGGGGTTTTCTTATCCAATTTTGAGATTGACGAGGTTTTGGTTAGAACTTTTAGTTGTTGGAAATCATGAAAAAGTTTTATGATTTCTGGTTGTTGGTAATCGTGAAAAAGTGTTATGCCTAGTCATTATTTTCTTGTTGTACAACTAGTTTCAATTACCACATATACGAGGTTCCTATGAATGGAAATTGCACTTTTTTATGCATCGTAGCTTTAAAGGACATTTCACTTATGTCCTAATAAAAAATAATCCCCAATCTTATCATTTTTCTCTTTTTCCCTTTTAACCTCATGCCATCCTCTTAGAGAAGGTTCATTTTCAATTTGGATTTTTAGCATCTATGTGGAGCACCAATTCCTTATCAAATTCAGAGTTGTTGGATATATGAAGTCTCTTCATTCCTCATGGTGGGGATTCATTTACCACAACCAATCTCAATGGGGAAGGATTGGTAATTTTATTTTCTTCTCTAGTCCCTAAGAGAAAATTTGATTCCTCACACTACACTTATAGAGAGGAAACACCATCCTTCCCTAATCTTGTAGCTAGATGATTTTTTTCAATCTTATCAACTTCAACATTTGAGTACGGTTGTTCAAAAGTTTGGAAGTGTTTGTTTAGGTTTTTTTCCTTTGTTAAATTTTTAGTGAGTTGAGGACAAAAATCCTGAAAATGTCTTGTTTGTTCCCAAAGCCAATATAAAAAATCTATATTCTCATAATCAAGGACTTGAACCCATCTTAAATTTTCCTTCTATAGTATCATATTGTTTAGTAGCCCCTTGCTAATATCAATATCAACATAGATTCATGCATATGTGAGAAAAACCCATCTTAATTTTCTCAAGATTGGTTTTCAAGTACATCTACCTAAGGAATTCCCAATATCTTCAAAAAATGAGCAATGAAAAAAATGTAAAAGCAAACTTGGAAGGAAAACCTAAAGGAGAATCTTAGTAAGAAACATAATTGTAAAGTAACATATTATTCTTACCTATTTCCACATCATATAAGCAATGAAATCTAGGAAGGAAGCACATTGAAAAGGTTCATGTTCCTTGATGCAACAAGGAAGAAGATGCCACCAATGGGTGGTGAAGTAGAAAAATATCATTGGTGGGAGTTATGCCAATGAAGGAGATGGAGAAAACTATAGGAGGGACCTTATTGTGTCCGTGCAACATTAAAAGGAATTAGTGTTTGTTGTGTAGTGTCCTAAGAAGAAATCATTGCACGTTCAAGTGTGAGTGGAAGATAGGAGGCACAATGGATTGTATTGAGTTGGATATGGAGTCATCTCAATCCATGAGGGATCTTATTGTAGTGGAGAAAGGCTGAATGAGCCATGGGAAAATATCCATTGCCAAAGTGGAGAATCAAGAATGGTCCAAGGTGTGGAATTGAAGGAAGAACTAAAAGATGCACAAATTCACCTATGTGCATGTCAAAATGGCATGCACATTAAGGGAAGTACGGTTGGAATGAATCGTTAGACCTTTGTCTTTTTATTCTACTGGTTTAGTGAGTGGGAGCTCACCATTATTCTTACCAATGAAGTCTCATGCAAGAATTTCCTAGTCACACAAGAATTTGGGGTTGTACTTTGGAGTGATTGGGCTACCCAGCGATGTCATCCTATTTTGCCTCCAACATGAATTTCAAAGCACATGGGTTATTGAGTGACGTGAGCTGTTTTTCCCTCCAAAGTCCCTTTCAATTGTTGGATCATTTCCCCTCCATCCATAGTACACACTTCCCACTTAGCGATTATTTAATGCATTTGAGTTTAGTAGGCTCCATAAGGCTCCACATAATTTTTTTTGAAATATGATAGGTGGTTGGGCCATTTTCTTTATGGCCTTAATTCACATTAATTTTGGTAGGTTTAAGGGGTTCCACTTAGTGTGGATTGCAATGATGATCCTCATTTCTTTTATGAGGTGGCCTTTAATTTGATTTAAGAGAGTCATTGAGGTTTAATGAAGGGAGAGGGGCTTCTCATGATAAAATAAAACTTTTGAGGGGGAGATGACCCTCTTAAAGAAGTCAATAAGAGGAGGAAAAATGGAGAAGTAAGAAAAGAATAACCAGAGGAGCAAAGAGAGGAACTAGTTCTTACATTGAAGATATTTTATTTTGAAGAGGAAATATAGGAGAGTGGAGATGAATAGAGAGAAAAGAAAGAAGAATAATAAGAGACATTTCTAACAAGAAACTATGTAGAAATCTCAATAACATAGACTATTAGGTAGAATAGTGTGGATGGTCCAACATATATTTAGGAAAGAAAATAGAAAAATGGACACAAAGAAGATAATGAATATATTGAGAAGGTAAATAAAAAAAGAAGAGATATAGAAGGCAGAAGATTTGTGCAATAACAATGAAGCATATAGAACGATGGTAAATAAATTGTGTTTTGGAAGAGCATCTAACTCTATCATTATTTAGGAGTTGAAACCCATTGATGGATATGCACGAAAATACATAAATATATAGTTTAATAGAAGCACTAATTATGAAAATTTGAGTTTCCTTTGTGTGTTTGTGTGCGTGCTTCTAAGATTTATTGTATTTTTTAAGTGTAGATTGATAACCTAGTTTAGTTGTGTTTTTTTTTAGTGTAGATTGGTAACCTAGTGTGGTTGTGTTTAACATGTCATCTTGGGCCACTTCAATACCCGTCATTGTTAGGAGCTAATATATTCAATATATATTTCCTTGTCACCCATTAAAGTAAGGTTTGGAACTATATTGATTTTTATATTTATATATATCCTTTTTCTTAGTTCATATAATCATGGAATTTATAGCAATAGATAATAGATCACTAGTAAATTTGGAAAAGGATTTGATAAAAACAATGCAAATTAAAATGGATGATTGAAGCCACCAACAAATATGAATACCTTCCCTTCAAATGCAACACCTTTTATGAGTATATACACTTTGCCAAGAGCTGTCCAATAAACCAAAAAACTCAACACCCTTCAAAGTTTAAAACCAACCCTCCATTAAAATGGAGTAGAAATCATTTAAATTGGTAAACAAAAAGTGCAAAAGATAAAAAGCAATGAAGTAGAAAAAATAAAAAACAACTTAAAAGTGGCACTAAACCACCAAAGACTCAAGTGCATATAAAGGTTGTTGATCCAAATGTAGTAAAAAAGGAGCCACTTAAAGAAACAATCCAAGGAACTCCTATGCACTAAACCACCAAAGACTCAAGTGCATATAAAGGTTGTTGATCCAAATGTAGTAAAAGAGGAGCCACTTAAAGAAACAATCCAAGGAACTCCTATGCAACGTGTTCTTTTGTCTACATAATCATAATTTTCATCTTGTGCTCCAGTTTTTTAAGAAAATTCTTTACTTTACCCCTCTTTTCATAAGAAAAGAAAAACAAATATTTTTCTTAACCATCTTTTTATTTTAGATTCATCTCAACCATCATCTCCTAGATTCACCTCTCTTAAAAGAGAATAATTATCCATTTTAATGAATAATTATGTACTAGTTTTACATTTTTCTATACAATTACTTTATAAAAATTTATTTATATATGAAACTTTTAAAAAATCCAATTGCTCTGGCTTTTATATTCGAACACAAGAGGAAAGACCTGCTCGCAATCTACCTCTTTAAATTTTATATTTCTAACCACACCATAAGATGGATTCTTAAATCTTGTAACTGTACTATCCTCAATTACGATTAGTTAAATCTTATTGAGATCCTTAAATCTCTGTTAGTTTAATATCCGTTAGTACTTGTAAATTGCAATAATATACTAATAAAGAGATACAAAAGATATATATTAATTCCAAAGCTTAAGACTTTGGACAAAAATTATAAACTTTTAATAGTATAGATCTAATTTAACTAGATGGAGCATTTCATTCCCTTCTTGAGTCCCTTTATGACATGGATTTGATTTGTTTGCGTTAAATTATGTATATGCTTGTACGTATATCCCTAAACCACATGGTGGATTCTTAAATCTATTATACCGTACTCTCCTCAGAATTTTTTGGTCTGATCAAATAGTATTTTCAAGGGATTAAATAGTATTTTCAAGGATTTAAGTAGTAGCTCAGAATGATGGAGCTCTGATTTTTTTTTATGAGATTTTAGAAATGGATAAAGTTGTTGTTGAAGATTTTATCAGAGAATTAAAAAAATATTTTATGAAATATGTTTATTTGATTTTAATATTATTCTCAATGTCCTAAACATTAAGGAAGGATGTTCAAAGTTAATACTAGGATGTTCAAAGTTAATACTAATATAGTAAACATTAAGGAAGATGTTCAAAGTTAATACTAATAGCTAAAAAAAATTTAAGTAAAATGTTTCCACTAAAACAAAAAAAAAATTATGCTGTGCATGGTGATTTCCACAGTATTAATTTACATAAAGACGTTTCAAGATGTAAGGTAATATGTGATCAGCATATAGATGTTTCGAGGATTGAGAAAATTTGTTCAAGGGATTGAGAAAATTGGTTTCAAGGGATTAAGAAAATTGGTTTCTTTTTAAGTAATTTTTAATAGATATTAATTTTATTTAAATTTTTTATTATATTAATTTTTTTATTAATATTGTTTAATATTTTATTATTTTTGTACACTTATTGACAATGGGCACAATTAATGATCTTTTAACCTTATTTAACCTTAAACCCTAATCTGATGGCTATGCATTGAAGATGCTGGCATATTCTTAGTCGTTCTCCAAAATCAATGGATCAGATTTATTGCTCATAACTTTCTTGCATTTATCAAGGCATCCGTTAACATGTTTACTTTTTAACATTTACCGAATCACATTAAAAAATTACTGTAAGAATATGTAATTGCCACGTTCCATTTATCAACCCACTGCAGCCAAAGGTTTCATATTACCACAGACGGATTACCACAAACGTTTTATATTGGAAACATACGTTCTTAGTATATTGGAGAAACGCATTCTCAACCGCTACTTTTCCACATTCTCAACGGCGAGTTAGCAACTGTGCTAGTAAATATTAGTATGTAAATACCACTTTCATAACAAAATTACATATCTTATTCATAATAAAGTCTAAAATATAATTCTCTCAACAATATGCCTCGCACTGTGCTTCCTGTGAACAACCATCTGGACTCTTTTCCAAATATAAAAGTACTATTATGGAAAATTCTTCTGGAAAGATAAAAATAGGAAAATTATTCTGGAAAGATAAAAATAATTTAAGGAATGAAAAGAAACCATCACAAGGCAAAGTTGTTAATACGGCATCGTGGGTAAAATGTTGTTATTTTTGTGCATTAATCAACAACCCCCAGTCAGGTGGAAAGAGGACATTCCGCTTCCCTCTAACGAGGGACAAAGCAGTAAAGGCAGGGACGCATACATCTGTATGGAAGTCTCTGTGATATCTCTGTTCTAATATCTGATACATTTCAACAGAAAGTAACGTAATTATAATTTCAGTATCTAAAATTGTTCACGGAATTACTGGGAGTCTTGTGCTCCTACAGATTGACCTTCTCCAATACCTAATTTCTTCATAGATTACTAGGACTCTAAATACTGGACGGATTAAGCAATACAGCTGTGTTACGTGAGCCTTATGGGTTGTGTTGCTGAGTGTAGATGTAGTCCACATGAGCAGATAGTGTGCGTCTCATCAAGCATTCTTCTTCATCATTTACATTGTTGCAGTTGTCTTCAAAATCATTCGTGTCTGGGCTTCGAACTGCACGCTTCTCATTCTTAGGCCCGCCTGTGGCAAACTGCAAAATCATAACTCTTTGTCAGGTTATTAAACTAGACATTGAAAACTAATCATGGATAAATCTCAGAAGTCGTCCTTACACTTACTCTGTGGCCTGCAGCTTTTAATGTCAATATGTCGGAGTCCTTTAAAATATGATCCTTCTCTGTAAGCAGAAGATCATACCTGCTTTAGCTTTCACATTTCTATTTGGCTTCCTAATAAAATGTTATTGCTCAGAGGGAACCCATGACAATGATTTCTAATAGAGAATCAGAGCTATATGCGTGTAAACTAGCACAGCCGCAAACTCGTGGCTGGTGAACCCTAAAAGGTTTAGGATGGCCCAGAAAATAAAAAGTGAATTCACATCTATCCACTCTGAAATAAAACTTTGATTCTTGTTAATCACTCAGACATTATGTCTTATAATTTCGTCAAATACAATAACAAAAAGAGTTCACAAACACAAATTTTCCTTATTTTTTCTTTAAAAAAATCCCAAGTTCAAGGAATGTTACTTGTAGCAAATATGTTAACCTAGATTAGTGCCTTGAAACAACAAGAGCTAGTCGAACAAAACTAATACTCGTAATGCCCTGAAACAACAAGAGCTACTTGAACAAAACTAATACCCGTAATCCAACAACAGTAAATCGAGTTAAACAAAAATCCAATCTATAATAAAGGTATGATAATAGCTTACATTACTGAACAAGTTGTTCCCTAGTTTTAGATCTAATGAATGGGAGGCTCCAACAATATAGATGGCTACGACAGTAATTTCCAAATATATTACAACGATAACAAGCCGAAAAATGGTTTTAGATTCATATTAACTAAATGTATGTAGAAGAGTACTCAACTATTTTCAAAAAAACTGACTGGTCATAATAACTTGGTATTTGGTGTTACAAACGAAAAATTTAAACGCAGATGTGCCGAAGCAATGGAATGAGGTAAACCTGTTGTGAAAGATCGAATGGCGTTTGCAGTGCAAAGTAGTAGAATGGCAGATACAAGTAAAGGAAGTGTCCTCAGTTCTCTTTTAGTACAAGCCATTTGATCTTTCTTAAGGGCTCAGAAAAGCTCAGAACCGAGGAAAAGAAGTAGACAACGGCATTAGAAGGCAGGTCCAGACGGGGCGGTAGACAAAATGCATGCCTAGTGCAATTACAATATAGCATAGCAAGAGGGCGTGCTTGAAAGATTTGAATTTCAAATATTTCAATAAAAATTGGAGTACGAACTTTGTACAGATCCCACACATAGTCATATTCCATTGTCGTGACGATGGAATCTGTACGGGGTTGAAAAGTAAATGCCACGGTGTAATGTCAGTCTGAACGCATCACATTTATTTACCTTATTTTCTTGGGCGTTGGATTGAAAAATAAGGTGCTTGTGTCAATTGTAATTGCCACGAAAGATCGTGCAAGCGTACTCACAAGATTAAAAATACAACTTGCAACCAACCATCACTGACAAGAGTTTGAGTTTGCCGTGCAGGGTAGTTGGTGGGGCCTAGTGTATGGCAGTCGCAAAGGACAAAGACATGTCTCCTTTGTGTCCATAGCGTTATTAGGGAGTAAGCGTTTATTTAGGGAGCGTTTTTATACATGATTGAAATACATGGTTGAATCAGATAAAATATAAAATATGAGAAAATAAACACATGGTGAGGCTACGCTCACTTCTCTATTATTCAATGAAGATTGATTACATTTTTAAATAGGAAACGACTCTACTGAGTTGGTTACATGCAAACCACAAACAACTAGACTCTATAAACAGTGAACTACGAACTGACTCTTAGAACTGGCGCTTACTCCATTATTTTCAAGTCTCCCCCTTAATAGAGAATGGATTGACTTCTACACCTAACATCTCCCTAAACAGCTCAAACTTAATCTTTCCAAGAGGCTTAGTGGAAATATCAACAACGTTTTCACTAGTATTATAATACATAAGAGCTATTTCATTTGACTGCAACTTTTCTCTAACAAAATGAAACTGAGCTTCAACATGCTTTGTCCTTGCATGAAAAATCGGATTCTTCGCAATATTGATTGAAATTTGATTATCACATTTTATCATCCTGTCGTTCTTCTCCAACATCTTGAAAAAGTGTTCTTAACCAAACAACTTCGTAAGTTGCTGCACACAAGGCTTTATATTATGCTTCAGTAGAAAACAAAGATACAGTAGGCTGCTTTTCACTGCTCCATGAAACAACCCCGGATCCAATGCCAAACGCATATCCAGTGGTTGATCTTCGATCATTCGGATTGCCAGCCCAATCAGAATATGAGTAACCTGTCAACTCAACATCAGATGCATCGGTATATTTAATAACATAATCGAGTGTTCCTTTTAGATACCTGAGTATTGCCTTTGCTGCATTCCAATGGCTTTCATGAGGTTTCGCCATAAACCGACTTAACACACTCACATAATATGAAATATCAGGTCTGGTTGTGGTGAGATAATTCAAACTACCCACATCTGTCTATACACAGTTCCATTCACCTCCTTCGAACCATCATCACAAGAAAGTTTCACATTCTGCTGCATGGGAACACTAGAAGACTTACACTGATCCATTTTAAATCTCTTAAGTATTTCTCTGATATACTTACTCTGACAAACAAAATTTTGGCCTGCATTTCTCCAAATTTTAAGACCTAGGCAGTAATGTAATTCACCAAGATATTTCATTTCAAATACCTGTGACAACTGCCCCTTGATTTCATCAATTAAATTCTCTGCATTTCTTGTAATTATCAAATCATCAACATATAAGGAAACCAATACTATATACCCATGCTCATCAAATTTGGTATACATATTTGGATCACTTTTGCTCCTCATAAAACCTTGTTGAAGAAAGAAAGAGTCTATCTTCTCATACCATGACCTTGGTTGATGCAAACCCCCTATCCCTCCTAAGGGCTGCGTGACCTCCCGGTTAGGATCTTCTGATTCTGGAGCCGAAATGGCTCTTCTGGTTCCGAACTGGAACCCTTCGAACAATTACACAGGTCCCTTACGAATGCTCAGTTGGATTTTTCGGGCGCCAAGAGTGAGCTTCCACAGCGCGCGACCAAGGGCTGTGACCAAGTGCCAAGCTAAAAAGACGCTTATCGGGGATCGGGACTTCCCGATTCAAGTGTTCAGTCTTCTGGTCTCTCGAACCTCCGGTAGCTGAAAAGACGAAATACCCGACGCCTATTCTTTCAAGGTTTCACGTTTCACAAAATCAGGATGCGCGGGACGTCCTTGTTCCTTAGAACCTCCGGTCGCCGAAAAACCGAA
>JASDQU010588904.1:0-10627 GCA_032191745.1 Picea mariana | reverse complement strand
AGGATATAAAGAGTATCCCTGCTCCTTGGAGTCCCCGGTCGTCGAAAAGCCGAAATGTCCGGCGCCTATTAATTTTGGGATTTCGTGTTTCGCGAAATTAGGGTACAAAGGGTATCCCTGCTCCTTGGAGTTTCCGATCGCCGAAAAGCTGAAATGCCCAAATACCAAAATGCCGAAATGACTTAGCGTTCAATCAATGACTCACAATAATCCCTATGATCGACGGCTCACGTCGAATCACAATTTCTCTATTTCACGATTCGGGGTTCTGAGGGACAAGAACCTCTGTCTTTCCAACTCCCGGTACCCGAAGTCCCGAAATGGACCAATGGTCCATATCGTCCTGTGATTGACGGCTCTAATCGAATCGTGACTTCGTGATTTCGTGATTCGGGGTTTTGAAGGACAAGAGCCTCTGTCCTTCCACCTCTCGGTACACAAAGTCCCGAAATGAACGTCGAGAAACTCTCGCCGCTAACCTCCTCGCAACTCTACCTGATCCTATGGCCTGCAGGGTTTCGGTGTTCCTCCTTGGGGATTCTCCACCGTCCATTCAGATCTTTGAACTCCCCTCACTTGGATCTACGCAGCATTAAAGTTTACGCTCCTTCTTCCAATCGAACGATCCACGGGAACTTCCACAGCGATCCAATTCTCCCGCGCACTCCTTGCATCTGAGGGAGTACGATAACTCAGATTCCCACTTCAAATTGAAGTTCCCTGCGATGCTGATCNCCGAAATGGACCAATGGTCCATATCGTCCTGTGATTGACGGCTCTAATCGAATCGTGACTTCGTGATTTCGTGATTCGGGGTTTTGAAGGACAAGAGCCTATGTCCTTCCACCTCTCGGTACACAAAGTCCCGAAATGAACGTCGAGAAACTCTCGCCGCTAACCTCCTCGCAACTCTACATGATCCTATGGCCTGCAGGGTTTCGGTGTTCCTCCTTGGGGATTCTCCACCGTCCATTCAGATCTTTGAACTCCCCTCACTTGGATCTACGCAGCATTAAAGTTTACGCTCCTTCCAATCGAACGATCCACGGGAACTTCCACAGCGATCCAATGCTCCCGCGCACTCCTTGCATCTGAGGGAGTACGATAACTCAGATTCCCACTTCAAATTGAAGTTCCCTGCGATGCTGATCAACTCTGTGTTTGTATTTCTGGTTAGAACTCTGTAATTGTTCTTTGTTCTGACTATGGAGTCTCTGCATTTCAACAGCAAAATCCTCTGCTCCAACACTTCTGATCTCTCCCTGTTCCAAGTCCCTTAACTCGACACTCTCCTGGGTTGCATTCCATAGAGTATTTGGAACGAGCTCCTTCCAGTGCTTCTGTTTGGTGAGTCATTGTATGCAAATTCTGCTTGTGGCAGAATCTGATCCCACTAGTTATGGTGTTCAATAACTAGGCTTCTCAATAAGTTCCCCAAACTTCTATTTACCACCTCAGTCTGCCCATCTGTCTAAGGGTGATAAGCTGAGCTGAAGGACAAATCTGTCCCCATATTCTTCCACAACGTCCTCCAAAAGTGACCAACAAATTTTGTGTCTCTGTCTGAGACAATGCTCCTGGGTAGGCTGTGAAGTCTTACAACTTCTTTGAAAAACAGATTTGCAACATATGTTGCATCACTGATCTTCTGGCATGGGATGAAATGTGCCATCTTTGAAAACCTATCCACCACCACAAATATGGAGTCAAATCTTCTTTGTGTTTTTTGCAATCCCAACACAAAATCCATGCTTATTGCATCCCAAGGCCTCTATGGTATTGGCAATGGTTGATACAATCCAGTGTTCTGTCTTTTCCCCTTTGCATGTTGGCAGATTCTACATCTGTTCACCAACTTTATCACATCTATTCTCATACCTGGCCAATAGTATGAGCTTCTCAACTGTGCAAATGTTTTATCATGGCCAAAATGTCCAGCCAATCCTCCACTATGCTTCTCCTTTAGAAGATTGTCCCTCATTGAGCATCTTGGTATGCACAATTGATTTCCTTTGAACAACAATCCTTCCTGAACCATATACTCTGTCCACTAACTTCTATCTCTCAGTACAGGGCTTGTACATGCTTCGTAGGCCCCTTTGAAATCTGTATCATCACAATACATATCCTTAAGGTGTTCAAACCCTAAGGTCTTCACCTGGAATTCCTGCAGAATTAAACATCTCCTGCTTAACGCATCAACAACCTTGTTAGCATTCCCAACAATATGTTTTATGACAAAAGTAAAATTTTGCATATATTCAACCCATTTTGCATGCCTCTGGTTCAGTTTTTCTTGTCGGATTATGAATTGTAAAGCTTGGTTATCGCTGTACAAGACAAACTCTTGCCGGCAAGATAATGCCTCCATTTCTTCAAAGCTTGAATTATGGCATAAAACTCTTTGTCGTATGTGGAGTATTTCCCCTCAGTCTCATTCAGCTTCTCGCTGAAATAAGCAACAGGTCGATTGTCTTGACTCAGAACTGCTCCTATTGCAACTCCACTTGCGTCACATCTTACCTGGAATGTCTTTTTGAAATTCAGCAAGACCAAAATTGGTCGTTCTGTTATCTTCTCCTTCAGTATATTGAAGCTCTTTTCAGCCTCCTCTGTCCATTTAAAAGACTTGTGCTGCTTCTTCACTGTATCCATCATTGGTGCACAAATCCCACTGAAGTCTCTAATGAACTTCATGTAAAAACTTGCTAAACCATGAAATCTCCTTACCTCAAACATGCTCCTTGGTGACGACCATTCTATGATCGCTTACACCTTCTCTGGATCCATCTTCAGTTCATTCGAAAAGATCACAAAACCCAAATAAATGAGTTCTGTCTTCATAAAAGAGGATTTCTTCAAATTGATTAACAATTTCTCCTGTTGTAGCCTCCTCATTACTAGCGTTAGGTGTCTCAAATGCTCCTCTTTAGTCTTGCTAAAGATTAGTATATCGTCCAGATATACAACCACGAACTTGCCAATGAAATCTTTTAGAATTTCATTCATCAGCCTCATAAAAGTGCTCGGAGCATTCATTAAGCCAAATGGCATAACTAGCCATTCATATAGACCTTCATTCATCTTAAAGGTTGTTTTCCATTCATCACCTTCTCTCATCCTGATCTGGTGATATCCACTTTTCAGGTCTATTTTAGAAAAGAAATTTGCTCCACTTAAGCAATCCATTAAATCATCCATTCTTGGTAAACGGAATCTGTACCTGATGGTGATATTGTTGATGAATCTTGAGTCTATGCACATTCTCCATCCTCCATATTTCTTTGGGCTTAACATAGTTGGTACTGCACATGGGCTCAAAATTTCTCTGACTAAGCCCTTATCCAGCAGCTCTTGGACTTGGTTCTTCACCTCCGCATTTTCTCGAGGTGTTAATCTGTACACTGCCTTGTTTGGCAGGCTTGCTCCTGGTATCAAGTCGATATGATGACTGATACTCCTGATGGGTGGAAATGAGTTTGGAAACTCATCCACTACTATATCAGCAAAATTATCTAGCAGCTCCTGAACTTCTTCAGGTAGATCATTCACTGATGTACTTGTAAGGATGACTCTGGGCTTCCTCACCACAATGAATTGCATCTCCTCTTCTTCCTTGATTTCTTTCAGGAGTTCCTTCCTGCTCATGAGAAGTATGCTTGTACTGGATTCCTCCTTCACTCTCTTGTCCTCCATTGGCAGCAACATATGCGTCCTACCATTCTTCTCCAGTGTATATGTGTTCTTCCTTCCATCATGAATGACATTTCTGTCAAACTGCCATGGTCTCCCCAACAAAATGTGGCATACGTCCATGGGAATTACATCACATAGGATTTCATCTTTATATCCTCCTATTTTAATTTCAACCAGGCATTGTTTAGCAATCGTTACCTGGTGTCCTTTTTGCAGCCATGAGACTTTGTATGGCCTTGGATGTGAAGTTGTCTTCAACTCCAATTTCTCCACCATCTCTGTGGATACTAGGTTGTCAATAATCCCACTGTCAATGATTACCTTGCATACTTTATCCTTAGTCTTGCAAGCTGTCCTGAAGACACTGTTTCTATGCACTGACTTTTCAATTTCTGCCTCTGGTTTCAAGAGAACTTTTCTCAACATCAGGGATGCTCCATCCTCTGCTCCTTCTGTCTCAACACCTCTTCGTTGTGCTTCTGAAATGTGGGATTATCCTCCTTCCTTCTTCTTCTTGGGACATTCCCAAGACATGTGCCCTATCTTTCCACAGTTATAGCACCTTACTCCTCCTCTGCATCTTCCTCTAGAAGAGTTTCTTCCCCCACTCTGTATTTCTCGTGAAATTCCTCCTCGTTCTGAGTGATTGTGTGGTATCTCAGCCTCGTCCTTATACTGATGTACTATGTCACGGTTAAATCCCTTACTTTTTCTTGGGATCGAGCTTTTACCTCTTCCTCGCTGGTTCTGTTTTTTGGCCAGCTTCTCCTCTGCCTTCAACGCAAACTGATAATCATCTTCCACAGTCCTTACAGACATCATGCTAAGCTCGTCTTGGATCTCATATCTCAAGCCATTTATATATCTGGTGACTCTTTCTTCATCTCTCTCCCTTTTTCCAGTTCTGATGTTTAGTCGGTAGAACTCCTTGGTGTACTCCTTGATTGTCATCCCTTTCTGTCTCAGATTTTGTAGCTTCCTGAACAGATTGATCTGGTTGTCTTTGGGTACGAACTTAGCCTTCAGTTTGGCTACCATCCTGTCCCAACTCTTTATCCTCTATTTTCCTTTACTTCTCCTCTCAGCCTGCAGTTCATCCCACCACAGTGATGCATGCCCTTTTAGACGGGTGACTGTCTGCTTCACCTTCTTCTCCTCATCGACATCTTCATAGTCGAAGTGTTTGTCCATGGACCTTACCCAGTCCAACAGTTCTTCAGCATCTAGATTTCCCTCGTACATGGGGACCTCTATCTTAGCTCTGCCTCCCAATCTGGCAACTGCTTTCCACAAACGTTCTTCTACAGCCTCCTCTCCTGCAGCTTCTTCAACCTCAACCTCTTCACTTTTCGCATCACTGACATCCCCAACGTCAGGTTCTCTTCTCTGTGTTGCTTCCATTGCTTCCATTCAGGACGAAACTCTCACATCTCCCTTTCTACAGCACGGTTGGCTAAAGGCAGATCTCGTCTTCTTGGCAACATTGTGTTGATTGTCTGTCACACACAGAGTACAAATCCAAGTTTTTTGTCTCCTTCTTTTTCCTCCTTTGCCTTAAATATACAGACGAAAAATGCGCTTTGATACCACCTGATGCAGACCCCCTATCCCTCCTAAGGGCTGTACGACGTCCTGATCAGGATCTTCTGATTCTGGAGCCGAAATGACTCTTCTGGTTCCGAACTGGAACCCTTTGGACAATTACAAAGGTCCCTTATGAATGCTCAGTTGGATTTTTCGGGCGCCAAGCGTGAGCTCCCACAGCGCGTGACCAAGGGTTGTGACCAAGTGCCAAGCCAAAAAGGCGCTTATCGGGGACCGGGACTTCCCGAGTCAAGTGTTCCGTCTTCTAGTCTCTTGAACCTCCGGTAGCCGAAAAGCCGAAATACCTGGTGCCTATTCTTTTCGGATTTCGTGTTTTGGGAAATCAGGATGCGCAGGACGTCCTTGCTCCTTAGAACCTCCGATCGCCGAAAAGTCAAAATTCCAGGCGCCTATTCTTTCGGGATTTTGCATTTCATGAAATCAGGATGCGTGGGATGTCCTTGCTCCTTAGAACCTCCGTTCGCCGAAAATCCGAAATGCCTGGCATCTCTCGATTTTGGGATTTCACGTTTCGTGAAATTAGGATACAAAGAGTATCCATGCTCCTTGGAGTCCCCAATCGTCGAAAAGCCAAAATGCCGAGCGCCTATTAATTTCGGAATTTCGTGTTTCACAAAATCAGGGTACAAAGGGTATCCTGCTCCTTGGAGTCTCCAGTCTCTGAAAAGACGAAATGCCCAAATATTGAAATGCCGAAATGCCTTAGCGTTCAATCAACGACTCACAATAATCCCTGTGATCGACGACTCACGTTGAATCATGATTTTGTTATTTCACGATTCAGGGTTCTGAGGGACAAGAACCTCTGTCTTTCCAACTCCGAGTACCTGAAGTCCCGAAATGGACCAACAGTCCAGATCGTCCTGTGATTGACGACTCTGATCGAATTGCGACTTCGCGATTCGGGGTTCTGAAGGACAAGAGCCTCTGTTCTTCCACCTCCCAGTGCCTGAAGTCCCGAAATGAACGTTGAGAAACTCTCGCCGCTAACCTCCTCGTAGCTCTACTTGATCCAACGGCCTGCGGGGTTTCGATGTTCCTCCTCGGGGATTCTCCACCATTCGTTCGTATCTTTGAACTCCCCTCACTTGGATCTACGCAGCATTAAATTATGCACTCCTTCTTCCAATCAGACAATCCACGAGAAATTTCACAACGATCCAACGCTCGACGACGTTCTTCCTCCTGAGCTTTTACTCGATTCTAACTTAGAATATTTTCTAGGTCTACGATGACTCAACTTTTGTTCCTTCTAGGAATGAATTCCTGGTCTCGACAACACTTTTCGAAGTGTTATCCCTCCTGAGCTTTGTCTGGTTCAGACTCCGACTCCCGCACACTCCTTACGTCTGAGGGAGTTCGATAGCTTAGATTCACGACATTTTCTCTCTAGCTCGATGCACACCTTGTAGAGCTCCCAGTGGAGATAAAACAATTCCATAACGTTCCTCCCTGGCTCGATGCACACCTTGTAGAGCTCCAAATGAAGAGAAACAATTGAAACTGCCAAAATTTCACAGTTCCATTCACTTGTTTATAAAACAGAAAATAATAGGAAAATACACACAGTCCAAGCTCAACACATTTGGATCAATTTTCCATTCTGTTATATTCATAAGTGCCCAATGGCTACATATTACATTCAAAATTACAGTAATTCAAAAACATTTTTCTCCTGTTAACTCGTAGTTCTCTCTTACAACAAATTTTTCTCTGTATTCCATCTCCTCTCTAACTGGACGTGTCAACTTCTACATAACTCAAAGATGTTTCTAGGGTTTCCCTTGGCTACTTGCCTACTCTAAGATTCCTCCTACACTATCTAAGTTCAGTCACATTCCAGAGCTGAAGTGGAAACTCCTTCTCTGTTTACAATTTTCAAAACGTGCCTCAAAGGGTAAAATTCGACATTGGTTCAAGCGTGCCTCCAAAGGTGAATTCCGACGCCGAGTGAAGGCAGATTTCAAAAAATCGGCTGCAATTGTCAACGTTGAATTTCTGAAAGAACTCACACGTGTTGAGTGGTCCTGCCTCTACATGCTTTCCAATGATGCTCTTGCATCATTGGTGCCTGTTTTAGTCCATACAATGCTTTCTTTAACTTACACACTAAGTGTTCTTGCCCTTTTTCCACAAACCCTTCAGGTTAAGTAAGGTAAACCTCTTCCTTTAAATCACCATTCAAAAATGAAGATTTAACATCTAACTGGTGTAGCGTCCAATAGTACTTTGTAGCTAAAGCAATTAACATTCTGATAGTGTTCAATTTAGCTACTGGTGAAAATGTTTCAGAATAATCAATACCTTCTTTTTGTGAATACCCCTTTGCCACTAGTCTAGCCTTATACTTATCTATACTACCATCTGATTTAAACTTGGGTTTGTATATCCATTTACATCTAATGGGCTTCTTATGTTTAGGCAATTCAGTCAATTCCCAAGTATTGTTTTTTATTATAGATTCATATTTTTCCTCCATTGCATTTCACCATTCATCATGTTCATTAGATTCATCAAAACTCATGGGTTCTATGACATTTGAAATGCTTCTCATTAGGGCATAGTCTTTATAACTCTCAGGAAGTCGAATCTGTCGTGAAGATCTTCTCAACTGATTATCTTCCTCCCCACTTTGTGAAGATCTATCTTCACCTCTAGGTGAACTGTGACTGCCTGAATTATCCATATCACTGAGTCCTTGCTGCTGCTGCTGTCGCTGCGATGATGGATGCTACTACTCTTCTTTAAATCCTTCATCAAGAAGTCTTTGCCATTCCTCATGACTATTGTCATCATGATTTCCTACTTCCTGCTCATGGAAAAGTACATCTCTACATGCAAATATTTTGTGAGTAGCAAGATCAAACAATTTGTATGCTTTAAATTCAAAACAGTACCCAATGAAAATACATTTAATGGCTTTAGCATCCAATTTCCTCCTATTCTCCTTTGGAATATGAGCAAAATCCTTACACCCAAATACTTTTAAATTATGAACTGCAGGGTTGGAACCATATAAGGCTTCGAAAGGAGTAACATTATCAATACACCTTGTTGGACTTCTATTCTTTAAGTAAACTGCAGTATTTATGGCTTCAACCCAAAATGCATTTGAGATATTCTTACCTTTCATCATATTGCGTGAACACTCTACCAGAGTTATGTTTTTCCTTTCAGCGACTCTGTTTTGCTGTGGAGTGTGAGGTACTGTAAACTACTATACTATTCCATTATCTTTGCAATATTTGTTGAAGTCCCCTGATTTATACTCTCCCCCTTGATCTGAATGGAGGATTTTGATGGATTTTCTTGTCTGATTTTCCACCATGGTTCTGAATTCCTTAAAGTACTCGAATTTTTTTTTTTGTCTAAGGAACTAAACTCGTGTGTATATTGTGCAATCATCAATAAATAATAGAAAGTAAAATGCACCTCCTAAAGACCTAGTCTGCATAGGCCCACAAACATCAGTATGCACAAGATCTAAAACATCTCTCTTTTTCCTATCCGGAATAGAGGGGAATTCATCTATGTGCATCTTTCCTAATGGACATCCACCACAAACAACCTTCTCATTATTAATCATGGGAAGTCCTTCAACCATATTCTTTTTCTGTAATAACAATAAATCCGGATGATTGATGTGGCCATACCTTTGATGCCAAAGAATCTCTCTTGGCATAGTTGCAGAAGTCAGTGCGTGATGTGCTTTGATGGTAACATCAAGTTTGTATAGGCCTCCTGATCTAACTCCCGTTGCAACAGTTTGGAAGTGGTCCAACAGATCCTTCACTATGCAATAATTCTCGAAGAATTCAACCTTCAAGTTTTGATATGTAATGGTGGACACAGAGATCAAATTTTTCTTTATTCCTGGCACATAAACAACATTGCGAATGTGATGAACTGTACCATTTGGAAATGTCACATAAATGTCTCCATATCCCTTGATCTGATGAGCACGATCATCTCCAAGATATATGCTCGCACCATTATGTGTTTCTTTAGAATTAGCATACCAGTTCTTATTACAAGTCATATGTACCGATGCTCCAGAATCCACAAACCAGACATCAGAATCATCCATTTCAACAGATAAAGCAGTGTTAGACACAAACAACCTAAGATCGCGTGATTCAAAATTTGGGGGTTCATCAATATCATCACTAGCAATAAATAATATAAGATCATGATTTGATGATTTTTCTACATAATGACCTGAATGTGTTCTAGGTTTATTCCTAGCCTCATCACTTTTCTTCTTATGACAGTATTTAACAATATGTTCAGGTCGACCACAATAAAAACAACTCTTTGACTCATTCTTGTTAGATTGGATACCTTGATTTGGAGATTGTCTTATCTGCGATGAACTGCCTCTCTGCCATGAACCACCTCTCTGCCATGAACTGCCTCCTCTACCTCTTTCTCCCGATCTCCCTCTTCCAGATCTCTTATTTGACGACAGTACCAAATATTTATTCTGAGGCTTCAGATTCCCGCGCCTCTCTTCCTCTTGCAACAAAATACCTGTCATTTCTTCAAACGTAGGAGGTTTCTCCCTTGCTGAGATACCTGTTATGAACATATGATAATCTTCTAGCATACCATTTAAGGTAATAGTGACTAGACCAGTGTTGGAAATAGTTTCCCCTATATTTATTAGCTTGTCTTTCACCTCTTTAATACGACCCAAAAATGAACTAACAGATTCATTTCCATCCATCTTAATGCCTAGCAATTTAGTTTTCAGAAACAAAATGCGATTTGTGTTGCTAGTTTCATACAATGATTTAAGCGTTATCCATGTTGCAACAAAAGTTGTAGTTTCTCTAATATGTGGAATTATGCTATCTTTAACTGACATGCGCAACGATACCTTTGCCTTGTTTTCGCGCTTCTTCCAATCTTA
This sequence comes from Picea mariana, assembly GCA_032191745.1. Lineage (NCBI taxonomy): Eukaryota > Viridiplantae > Streptophyta > Pinopsida > Pinales > Pinaceae > Picea > Picea mariana. Next base: position 414 of record JASDQU010588904.1, on the reverse strand, counting down.
GATATGTGCTACTATCGTACCGGCAGCCGCATTAGGTTTCAGTTCAGTTCCCTTCGCAATGTTCCAGACACCATAGCCTTCCATGAGCGTCTGCATCTTGAATTTCCAGTTAATGAAGTTTGAGCCATCTAACTTGTTGGTTTCGTTGAGGTAGGTCTCTGCCAGGGGATTCACCATCGCTATAATTTAATCTTTGCAAGTGAATCACCAAGGATATGCAACTTTCTGTCGAGTTTTCTCCTGTGCTGAGCAGTCTGTCGCTCTACCTTTGGATCCACTGATCCAAATCTACCTCTGTTCTCATCTTTCACACACAAAATTTCACAAATAATATTCTCTTGAATAAACTTTAATATCCACTTTTAAAGTTTATACTTCAAATATATCCACTTTGAATAAAAATTCACTTCAAAA
>JASDQU010588903.1:56176-67050 GCA_032191745.1 Picea mariana | reverse complement strand
ACTGAAACTGAGGGCTCTAAGAATGGTGGAACAAAGCCAATCAAATGCAAGTAACTTCATCTAATGTTGGAGCATGGATATATGTATGAATCTTAATGGTACCATGATGAGATATATTTGAGCATGTGATATCCTACCAAGTATGAGAACGATGAGGAATCTCTTAGCTTGGTCCAAGGTATCCCATAAAGAAGTTGGATGGGGACCATGGTACATAGGACTAACCCATAGAATAAATGCATTTGTGTCGAGAGGGGGAAGTCCATTAGAACCCAGAAATAGGAGGGATTTCTTAGGCCCAACATCCAAAGTACAACAAGTGGGGATACATCTCTAGATAAAATACTGAGAATAGAACATACATGGGGGTACCTAAAGGGATGAGACAACTCACACATGTCTGGAAAACTAGTAGAATCAAATGAACCACTGAGACATCAAGTGTATAATTATCAAGCATGTGATAATGAGTTTGAGTCGAGCACTGGAGAAACAACCAAGTCAAAGATAAATGAGGTATTTCCCTGGTTGGTTCAAGTCACCCTTCAATGAGGATGATGAGTCCAAGGGACATTATCATCTAGGATAGGCCCCTAGAATATAGGTGTTGAAGTTAATATGGAGAGGCTCATTATAGTCAAGGCAATGAGGATTCCTTGAAACCAACATGAGGTAGAAAGTAGAGTGTGAATAAAAAATACTAACACTAATGGGGGATGAGAAGGAAATGAGCGGTGGACTCAATACTTCCATTGTTTAGAGAATAAAGGAAAGGATGACCTGGGAGAGACTAAAAACATTTCATGGGGAATGATTGATTAATAGGAAAAAATATTTTCAAGGACATATCAGTAAACCATGAAGACAATTGGTGGTCAAAACTCAACAATGTTGGATGGGAAAAACTCATGGAGGTAATGGAAAACTAAAGTAGAACTTAAGAGGATCTTAAAAGATTATGTGCGACATAAAGGTGATTCATTGTAAAAGCTCTGAATAAGGGCGACAAATGAATGTTGCAACAATTTAAATCGAGTGCATAAAGCACAAGGCCCTCTTGGTATTTCCAAAGGGGTGCTAGGAGGAGAAAGGGGTATAGGATGTCCTTATGTTATTTCCAAAGGGGTTCTAGAAGGAGAAATAGGTATATAAAGTAAATTCCTCTTGGTATTTCAAAAAGGGTGTCAGGAGGATAGGAAATATCTATAGTACTAAAGTGGTAAGAAGTCCTCTAGTTATTTCCAAAGGGGTTTTAGGATATTGTAACAAATCTAACCATTGTGTCAAAAGGAACAATACCCAAAAACAATCCCATAGGGGAAACCAAAAGGGGGTATGAGGAGATAAATGCCATACAAAACAACCAGATGATGGTAACGATGAAGGTGAAAACTGTAAATAGAATTGATCAAGGGTAGGGGCATTAATGGTACTCTCCTATGGGGTATGTGAATGGTGTTATAAAAATGAAGAATCATCACAATATGGATGAAGTGGAGGGATTTTGATATGTGATAATTTAACAAATCCATGAGTTAAGCCAATCACATGACCACGATCAATCATCATGCATAAATCACAAGAGAAAAATGAAAATCTTGCCGACCAAGTTGACATGCAAGTAAAGAACAAGAAAACAAAACCACCAACATATCAACCAAAATATAAACTCCAAGACTCACAAACAATGCAACGAGAAAATTTCACTTTAGCAGTTGGTTGGTAACAAACTTTTTCAGCAGGATTGTTGGACCTCAGAAATAACACATTTTATGATGTCATTTAGTCATTTTTCATTCACTTTACCCCTTCATCATCGTTCCCTTTATCACTCATATTTATGCATTTGACTATTTCTAACTTATATTAGCTTCACATGGCATACTTACACTAACGTGGTTGATTTCCCATGTTTTGATTATTACTTAGGGAAGATATTGTTATTCCCTAACTTACTTGTGCAATCTTGTAGCTATTGTCAATTCTACATCTATAGGTACGAAATAGAATTAATTTATATAATAAATACCTATACATGTCAACATGAATCTCCTGTGTATGAATTTAACACACCTCTCCATGAAAAATCTATATATAGGGATGCATCAGGTGACCAAAACACTTTTATTTTAACCCCCGAGTGATTGATTGAAATTAGTGAGAAAAACACTAATTTCAATTGTTCTTGAAATTAGTGAGCAACCTATCTACCATATTGAAAGTGAAAGCATTCCAAATATGAGGGGACAAATCAGTATGAGTGAAACCTTAATGGACCCAAGAAAAAAGAAGACATTTGACAAAGTGATTGCCACAGAGCTAGAGATAAGAATGCAGAACATCCAACAAGAAAAAATGGAAGAAATTTTATGGGATAGCCATCAGTATTGCTTTACAATCTAGATACTAGTGGCAGGAGAATGGAAAAAGGAAGTCCAAGTTCTAGACAAATCCCACATTCTAGACTACTTGGGTGCTCCACAAATTCCAAAATTTGGCAGATGGAAAGAAGAGGATGTGAAATTTATCATAAGTAAATTCCATGAAGGAATCCTATGGATGGAGCAACATCTATGTATCACAACTAAAATCATATATCAAATCACTGGATTACCTCACAAAGGTGAAAAAGTACCTAAGTCTACATATGTGAGTGTATGGATGGAAAATCTCACTAGGTCGACCTCAATAAAACATTCCAAGGGATTGCTAATAAAAAATCAAGTCAAAGAACAACATGCAAAGTGGGAATGCATCATTGTGTCTCTATGTATCACTCTGTACGGTTGGGCATCTGATGTAAAATTAACTATGCTGAAAGTGATTGAGAAAATTGTATAAAGTGGAACAATTTACATTTGGGCAAAGAATGTAGCTGAAATAATCTGAACAAATTTAGGTAAATAAATTATATTGCCTTCATTATTAATCTAGCTAGCTATGATACAAATCATCCCCATTGGTGAAACAAATTTAAAAAAATATCAAGTGCTAACTATAAACATTTATTAATGCTTCACTCATAATTGGTCATGAATGATTGATTCTTTACCAGTTGATCAAATGTTTATACAATGGGTCAAAAACTTAAAGAATGTATCACACAGGTGGATATTCACCCAAAACGTTCAGTGAACACTCCTTTGTACAACACACATTCAACTTAACATCGACCCAACAAAGGTCTGGTATACCGATGACCCAATCATTCAACCTAAGAAACTTACTTACCAACTAACTACACAGTTAATTTTTGAAGAAATAGAACATTAGTCCAATGTTGCATTTCCTATCCCACCAATAGTCTTGGCCAATGGTGATGAATTTTTCTCCCTCTTTGGGATGGAGAATTTGAAGAAGAAAAAGTATTTTCACTATATACCATCCCATTTGTCATCAACCAAAGAAGTCTAGTCCCTTCACCACAAAAGAGGACTATAGATAAAAAGAAGAAAGTATTCATAGCATAAGAAGAAATACAATAAGAATAAGAACAAGAGGATGATTTGGAGGACATCTTAAGAGGTATAAAGACAATCAACTTTGAAAACCCTAATACAAAGGTAAAATTAGACAATATTTATCAACAGGTGTTGAAAGAAGCCACAACCAAAGGGAAGTCAGTAAGAAGAGAATCAATCAGAACCAAGTAGGTTATGGGATCATCTGTGGGACCATGTTGTGAAAAAAACATGGACCAAGAAAATTAGATGTTCGTCGAATAATTGAAGATTAAACTAGAAACCCAACAAAAGATACAAACAAGATAAGGAAAATGTCAAAGGGAGGAGGAACAATAGTAGTAGTCTAACACTTCTAGAATAGGGCACCCAGGCCCTAGCAAATAAAAAATGTGTGGGTCACTAGACCAAGAAATAAGTAGAATAAACCCAAGTTGATTGAAATTGACTTGACACAAGAAAATCCACCACTTTCATCGACCAATATCACTCAAGAAGTGTCATCCTAGGAGATCCCTGAAAAAGAGAAAAAAAATATCAAGAAGCACCAGTTGGATGTTTCATCCGAACACACCAAGTCATATCTAAGAGATGAGCAAAAAAATAAGAACCAATAGGAAGAAAAAAAGTAGTTGGATGACAAGAACGGGCGAAAAAACTCTAAAGAAATCCATGAGTCAAGTCAATCACATGACCAAAATCAATCATCGTGCATAAATCACAAGAGAAAAATGAAAATCTTGCTGAGCAAGTTGACAAGCAGCTAAATAACAAGGAAACAAAACCACCAATAGATCAACCAAAAGACAAGCACCAAGACTCACAAACACTGCAACAAGAAAATATGACTTTAGCAGTTGGTTGGTAGAAAAAATTTTCAGTAGGAGTGTTGGACCTTAGAAATAACACATTTTATGATGTCATTTAGTCATTTTTCATTCACTTTACCCCTTCATCACCATTCCTTTATCATTCACATTTCTGCATTTGACCATTTCTACCTTATATGATATTCACATGACATACTTACACTAACGTGGTTGATTTCCCATGTTTTGATTATTACTTAGGAAAGATATTGTTATTTCCCAACTTACTTGTTCAATTTTGTAGTTGTTGGAAATTCTGCAGTTATTGGTAGTCCTATGGGGTAGGTGAATGGTGTCATAAAAATGAAGAATCATCACAAAATGGATGAAGCGGAAGAATCATCACAATTTGGATTTTTGTGAGCATTGTGTTTATGGAAAACATAAGAGAGTCAGACTTCTAAGAGTTGGAAAATAAAAGAAGCGTGAAAGGTTAGAGATTGTGCATATAGATGTATGGGGACCAACTTAGGTATCATCTCTTGGTGGCTCTCATTATTATGTTACTTTTATTGATGATGCAACTAGAAAAAATTGGGTTTATTGCATTCGACAAAAATATGACGTTTTTGATACTTTTAAGAAATGGAAAGATTTGGTTGAGAATGAGATAGGAAAAAGGTTGAAGTGTCTCAGATAAGACAATGGAGTTGAATATTGCATAAGGAGTTTGATGATTACTATTCATACCATGGGATTCGTAGAGAGAAAATAGTTCCAAGAACACCACAAGAAAATGGTATGTTAGAAAGGATGAACAAGACAATCATGGAGTGTGCAAGGAGTATGAGATTGCATGTTGGGTTTCCCTTACAGTTATGGGTAGATGTTATAGATACTTTTGTTTACTTAATAAACATAGGACCTTGAAGATCTTCGGATGGTGGAATTACAGAGGAGGAATGGACAGGTAAAAAGGTAAACTATTATTTTTTGAAGACTTTTGGTTGTGAAGCATTTGTCCATATTGATAAAGAAAATAGAACAAAGCTTGAGGTAAAATCCAAGAAGTGTACCTTTATTGGATATGGTGTTAATTATTTTGGTTATTATGAAAATCACAAAATCATTACGAGTAGAGATGTCATATTAAATGAGAAGGTCATGTACAAAGATCAGTTGCAGGGAAATAAACTAGAAAAAGAAAAACTAGAATACACAATGCTTGATGAGATCACTGAAAAAGAAATTCCAAAGGTACCAGAAAATCAAAATGTACAACAATAGAAACAATAGGTACCTCAAAATCCTGCAAGTGTTGTTATAAGATCTACCAGGTTAAGGAGACACCCTGAACGATACTCTCCTTCATTGTATTATTTATTGTTAATTTATTCTTGTGAACCAGAATGCTATGAAGATGAAATGTAGGTAGACACTAAAAGGAAGTGGGAGAAAGGCACAAAAGAGGAAATGTATTCCTTGGTAAATAACCATAATTGGGACTTGGTTCAATTTCCTAGAGGAAAAAGAGCATTGCAGAATAAATGGTTTTACAAATTGAAGGAATAACATGGAGGAAAAAAGTGACACAAGGCTAGACTTGTTGTAAATGGGTTTGCACAAAAGAAAGGTATAAATTTTGATGAAATATTTTCTCTTGTTGTTAAGATGACTTCAATTAGGACTATTTTAAGTCTTATGGTAGTAAAAGATTTGCATCTTGAACAGTTAGATGTAAAAACATCTTTTCTCCATGGGGATTTGGAGGAAGATATTTATATGCAACAACCACAGGGTTATGAGGTCAAATGGAAGGAGAATTTGGTATGCAGGTTGAATAAGAGATTGTATGGACTAAAGAAATATCTAAGGAAGTGGTATTTGAAGTTTGACAGGCTTATGATAGAACAAGGTCATAGTAGATGTCATTCTGATCACTGTGTTTATTTTAAAATGATAGAAAATGGAATCTATATTATCTTGCTATTGCATGTAGATGACATGCTTGTTGCAGGGTCTAATATGAAGGATACAAATGTGCTCAAGAATAAATTATCTAATTCATTTGCGATGAAGAATTTGTGTGCTGCAAATAAAATCCTTGGTATGAGAATAATAAGAGACATGAAAAATCACAAATTGACATTGCTTCAGGGTGAGTACATAGAGAAGGTGTTGGAGAGGTTTAGAATGCATAANGGGAGAGGTTTAGAATGCATAATGAAAAACTAGTTAGTACACCTTTGGCCAACCATTTCAAATTAACTAAGTAAATGTGTCCTAGGACACAGGAGGAGATAGAATACATGTTCAGGGTCCCTTATTCATCAACAATTGGCATCTTGATGTATGTGATGGTTTTCACAAGACCAGATATTGCACATGCAGTGGGAGTTGTGAGAAGGTATATGAACAATCTAGGTAATGAACATTCAGATGCAGTAAAGTGGATTCTCGGGTATTTGAGAGGTACTTCTACTCATGCATTATGTTTTGGAGGTTCAGAGACTGTTCTACAAGGATGTGTTGATTCAGATATGGCAGGTAATAAAGATAGCAGTAGGAGCACCACAGGGTATGTTTTTACTGTAGCTGGAACAATAGTAAGTTGGATTTCAAAACTAGCAAATTTTGTTGCACTTTGAACAATAGAAGTGGAGTATGTTGCTGCTACAGAGGCTAGTAAATAAATGATTTGGCTACAGAGGTTTATGGAGGAATTGGGAAATAAGAAGGACAATAACAAGTTGTATTGTGACAGTGAGAGTGGAATTCATCTTTCAAATAAATAAACATTCCATTCAAAGACAAAGCATATATATCTCATGTACCATTTCATATGATCTATCTTGGAAGATGGACATTTGAAGTTGGAAAAGATACATACTAGCCAAAATCCTGCAAACATTTTAACAAAAGGAGTAACTAGGGAGAAACTGAGTTCCTACTCTGTTTCAATTGGTCTTCAAGCATGAGGTGAAGATGAGAAATTTTCTAGGTCAAAGGTGGAGTATAGTCCAATAGGTACAAAAACACTGGTGTTGTTGTGATCAGTCTTCAAGTGGGGGCTTGTTGGTTGTGGAGCCTGATTTTCTTCTTGATTCATAGGTTTGTTTCATCTGTGCTTGGACCCCATTTCCTAACGGGGGGTGTCTGGGAGATTTCCCCCCCATAACTTTCGTTGGGGGGGTCCAAGGGGGTGCAAAGATAATTTTTGTAGCCCCCCCCTTGGCGAAGTATTCAGGGGTAGTTCCCTCGAAGAGAAAGAATTGGAAAAATTGCCTCGTAAAATATTGTAATTTCAGAGTCAATCTGGATCGTTCATTATAAGGTCGCAGATATGACTGTAGAAGTTATTTTTTAGGGTTTTCTTCCCTAGAAGGAAACCCTCTCCTATGAGGGAATTGTATTGTGGATGTGTATTATCGCGGATATTGCATTCTGAGAGAGGATATTGTGAGAGAAATAAGAGGACGGTATGGTGGGTGTGTTGTAGGTTGTATCCCTTCATTTTGATGGATAATAAAAAGGAAGGACCTGGAAATTTCTTTGGTAGACGTATCCCACACTGGTTGAACCATGTATATCTTTGTCTCTATTGTATTGTGTATCTTATGTGCTTTATTTCTGCATTTTTATTTTATTTTATTTCAATGCGATCCTGTTTTTATAACACTCTATGTGCGACTATGATAGAGCATGTGTGGCTATGATGGTGTTACTTGTTACATGATCTGTTTGATCATGAGATGGCATGTTTGCCCATGCTACTTGTGACATGATATATTTGATCATGAGATAGCCTATGTGGCTATGGTGATGCTACCTATAGACTGATCTGCAATACCATGTGAGTCTTTCCCATGCCATGTGAGATGGATGGATGTGTTTGAGACCATTACATGAACAACATCTTAGTTAATACCTCTTTAACTAAGAGGGAGTGTTGATATTTTTGTAGCTGTGGGAGGTATTAACCTCCAAGTGTAACCTTTGAACTTATAATAGAATATTCTGGAAGTAAGAGAACCATTAAAAATACGAGTGAAAACCTTAGAAGAGAAGTTGGCCCAAGGAGAATAATAATAAATAAATAGAAAACCCCAGAAAGGGAAGTCGGCCCTGCCAGAAAAAGTTAAAGTAAATTGTATTTTCCAGAAAAGACATGTTCTCCCTATGGGAAAAGTTCACTATAAAAATAAGTATAAATAAGGAGATGCCTTAGCTAAGTTTTACACACTCTCACTAAGCAAAAGGAGGGCGCAAAATTTAGGAGCAACAATTGTAGTTGCAACAGAAGGGGGCGCAAGTTTGGAGAGGGTGGTGCAATAGTTGTCATGGTGTAATCTCAGTCTTTTTGGCATCTCTCTTATGTGATTCTCCTATTAAAGATATTCTTCTATTTTTATAGGTATGTTCTCTTGATATTGTGTTGTTGTTTTTGCAATGATATTTTTGGTTAGGGTTTATCTGTTGGTTCTAGTGTGGACTTTCCAGAATAATTCTATCTAAGAAAAGGTTATTGTGCTCGGCGGTGGCATATGTGAATGCATATGGTTGGGTGAAAATGATTTGACATTGTCTATAGTTAAATGACCATACAAAAATTTTAAAAATCCATTGATTTTCCATCATATTCTCAAGGCATTGGTTCATAACATTTGGTATCAAAGCATCAGTCCTAGGGGTTTTCTCCTTCAAGAGAGTCATCTTGGAATTTTTGCTATAAATTTATTTTGGGATGCTTGAGATAGCTTGATTTCTATGTTACTTAGGAGACATAGCAAAGTACCTATTGTATAAATTTCAGGTTCTGGGTTGTTATAATTTTGGAGATATAGCCTATGGAATATAGGGGTTTTGTAGTGTCCCATCTGGATAGTACAGTTTTGTGATACTCAAGGAGGGTGATTGTTGATGGATTATGTATGTTGGACTTGTATGTTATGGAATTTGTTGGATCACTTAACTTGTGAACACACACACACACACACACACATGATTGGATCTATGCTTATGTATGTTTATATGTTTGATATGATCCTGATCATTGCTGTGTGTAACATATAATTGATTATGATCCTGATCATTATTGTGTGGAATTTTTTTTTGATTATGATCCAGATAATGAAACATGATTTTCATTCTTATATATGCGTAACCTTGTAATGAAAAATATATGGCATGTAACTTGGTTACTTGTCAACATGGATGCTTAGATCTACACATATCATAAATGACTATGGAAGTCATGTTCACATTTGGGTAAAATGTGATTATTTAATTCATTATGAATTTTAAATTTATGATCTTAATATATGTAATTATGATGTGTGTAGGTCTAGGGAAACGAGACCTTTCCAATACTATCATCAAATGGATATGGGGTCATAACTAGTACCTTAAGGGAAACGTGGAGTTTTAGGAAGAATAGATGAGAATCCATGGATTATATCTAAATGAGTCCTAAATACATGGAAGATCAATATGCTAAGTCTTGGATCTATTAAAAAAATATTAGGGTGTGGAGTCATAAATCTTTGGAAGATCAATAATTGGAGTCTTCGATCTATGGAATAGATTAGGGAATATAGTCCTTAATATACTAGGGAATGGAGTCCTATGTAAAATGAAATGATGTGGAGTCCAAATAATTCTAGAGAGGCATGCCACAGGGGTGTGGAATCCCTATTATCCAATAGAACATTACCACTCAGTGGTGTAAATCAACCAGGTAAGACAACCTTGGTTAAACCCTAGATTAATTTAATTCTAATTTTACCCACTTTTGAGGGGATTTTAACTTTAATATTGTTTTAATAAAAAAGGTGAAATAATCAATTTAAAAAGAAATGATAATAAGAATTAATTTAAAAGTTACACACAGGGGTGATGAATATTATGTTAATTAAATACTTTGTTAAAAAGAGAAAAAAAATGTGGGAATGCCACCTCATAGGGGGTGGTGAATAATACAAAACATTCTAACTTAAAAAAAGGAATAAAATAACTAATTTTGCATGAGAGGGTGAGGTTCTGCCTCTATCAAGCCCTATAAATATAGAAGGACCCCATAGTATAAGGTGGGGGGGGGACCAGAGGGAAGTAACTAGATTTTTTCAAAATAATTATGGAAATTATAAACTAAATATCTAGGTTAGATTGGCCTGGTTGAGTAAGATTTGAGTGTTGTCGGAAGGAAGAGTGGATTATATTATTCCCTTATCACTCTTCCTTATTTTTCCTATTGTATCTTTATTGTTTCATCTGGGTACTATTTGTGAGCTCTTATAACTTGGGGGTTCCAAGGGAGGATAAGTTCTCCTTGGATAAGGTTGGGTGGTGATTCGATTGGTCTATTAAGTTGGAAAGTGGAGAGTTGCATAGTTTTTATGAAATTGTTGTGTGAGCTAATCAGTTGGTTTGAGAATGTATGTTTCCATAGTTTGTTATATTGTTTAATCAATTTATGGATAATCATTGTGTGTGAGTGTTTTTAAACGTCCAATGTTTCGAGTGGACACTCCACCCATCATCAGGGACATTTGACGCTTTAGTGTTTTGAAACTTCCAACATTTCGAGTGGACACTCTGTTGAGCT